>JZKD02S1315117.1:0-11854 GCA_000966675.3 Picea glauca
AGGAAACTCACCGAGTGTCATGGGCAGAGTAACAAAAACTTCAGATTCAGGACTATTTTATGCTCATTATTCTTCTTCAAGAGTACCCAGTCTCAGTCCACGAGAGATAGTGCAGGGGCTCGACAATATTTTCATGTTTAAAGAGTCTGAAAAGGGCTTAAAACAAGACTCATTTTTTGGGAGTCCCGAGGGTGAGGTCAAGAGTGATGATACATCAGACATATGAGGCTTAATATCATAATTAGGATAGGACTAACAAGGACTCCCAAGCCTAGAGTCCTTAACTATGGCATGGATGCCATTATGCAACTGGGATATACCTAGGGCATCCATGTAGAGGTAGGCTCTACCACTAAATTACGACACTTCTAAGGCAACAATGATGGTTCTGTGTCGCAATTGAGTGGGTTCGATCCTATGGAAAAGAGGAAAAGACAACGATATGCAAAAAGTGGAGGTGGAATCCTTACTTAAATGCAAAAAGTTGGAAAAATTACTTTTACCAAAGAATCTTTAAAAATGACCCATCTCCCAAATGTTTTTCCAAACTAAAAGTGAAGTGTATAGTAACATCCAATGAGAAACTGAAGAACCATGTTAAATGATTTTCAAGCTAGAAAAAATGACAAAAAGGTCCAAAAAATGACAAAAAGGGAGAAAAAGGTCTATAAATAGAAGCTGGCAACTCATTATCACCATTGCAAATTGATAATTGACCAAAAATCCAAAAAGACCCCTTTTCTTAAAAGAGTTGATTCCGGGAGTTTGATAGGAGAAAACGAACTTCCGCTCGGACCAAGTAAGTACAAATCAACCCCTCTTGCATTTCAATACTTCCCTTTTGCATTTATTTTATTTTTTTGGGGGGCACACACTCTTAAAAGGAGGCGGCCCTACATATACGCGGGTTTTCCAAGGACAACCCACGTATGCCCTCATGAAGAAAATAGTATGCCCACATGCATACATGACTGTGTCCAATACAACTCGCGTACATGCTCAAGAACATGGAGGAAATTGAAAACACAATAATTAACTCCCCTTTGAACTTGTTTGTAACAGGATGTATGTCCACTGGAGAGTGAGGGAGCATGAGGATATAGATATCTTGGTCGATGAGGACCCTGCAACTATGGCCACTTTGAGACAATGCGGGTTGTGGAATTTCTTTTGGTGTCCATTCATCAGGGCACAACCCAGGCTGCTGAATGCCTTGGTAGATTATTGGCACCCCGATGCTGAGGCATTTATGCTCGAGGGGCAGTCATTGACTCCAACGACTAGGGAGATTTACTTTCTGACTGGCCTCTCAAGGATAGCTAAACCAGTCAACTTGTGTGCTTTTTCCCCTATGCCCCACAACATTGCTAAGTTGATTGAACTACATTGCGAGGCTGACACTAAGAAAGTAGGTTCTCAGGTGCCAATTCACAAGATCATCAGCCTATCATAGAAAGTGATAGTTTTACTTATTGGGCAGATCACTGGATTCGCGACCTTACATCATGCCTCCTAGGCACACATGCATTGTGTAGTGCAGTGCTTAAATGCATGAATATTCGATTGGAGCATGACCATGCTAGACTGCATCAAGAGGAAACTCACCGAGTGTCATGGGCAGAGTAACAAAAAATTTGGATTCAGGACTATTTTATGCTCATTATTCTTCTTCAAGAGTACCCAGTCTCAGTCCACGAGAGATAGTGCAGGGGAATGTGGCCTCTACCCCAACAGTGTGTAGATGGGAAGCATTATTGCCACAACAGGGGGAAGGGAGGACCATAGAGGCCTTCGACGACACCCTTTTTTACTGTTGGGCATGACAGATCCCAATGATAGAGGACTACCCCTACGTTGGGATCAACTTTTCCAGAGACCCAGACATGCTCATACCTCCTAGAGTTGAGTGAGGAGAGATGGGTATGTTTTCTTTTTATATATTCCATTTTTATATGTACGAGAGTATCTGACAACTATGTATCTGTTATGTACAGATGTGGGACCAGTGTGTTCAATAGATTTTGCAAGGAGCAGGCGGCGTCCTTGACCAGAGGCAACACCAACAGTAGCTGTCGGACCAGCAGCAGCAGTAGGGGGACCTCCATATGGAGAGGTTGAGAGATTGTTGAGACAAGTGGAGCAGAACCTCACCGCGCTCACTCATACAGTGCCCATGGCCAAGATCAAGGATCTCCCGCCATCTATGCAGCCTCATGTAGTTGGGGTGCCATGAACCTGGGTCTATCTTTTTTGGCATTTGGCAATGCCATCATTCACTATGGCAGGGCCAACAAGCCCCGTACTTAGCTTAGGGTGGACCAATTACGTGTTGAGGGCACATTTTTATATATTTTTGAGGGCATAAGCCCTGCGTTGTATACAATACATATTATTTTTGAAGTTCTTGAGCCCACCTAAGTACTATGAGACTTTTGATATATATATATATATGTGTGTGTGTGTGTGTGTGTGTGTATTTACATCTTTTATGTCTTACGGATCACATTTTTACAGTGTATGTACATGTGTATGTGTGTGCTTCTTGTATATGTGTGCAATATGCCAATATAATATTTGATTAGCTAGAGTATCTGTCATTTGATTCAATCTCCTAGGAACATGGATATACGTATTGTAATCAAAGCATCATTCTAAGAGACGTACCCTAAGGAATTGTCAGTGTAGAGTAGGATCATAAATACGGTAAACCCCATTTAACTGGGACACAACCAANTTACCAAAGAATCTTTAAAAATGACCCATCTCCCAAATGTTTTTCCAAACTAAAAGTGAAGTGTATAGTAACATCCAATGAGAAACTCAAGAACCATGTTAAATGATTTTCAAGCTAGAAAAAATGACAAAAAGGTCCAAAAAATGACAAAAAGGGAGAAAAAGGTCTATAAATAGAAGTTGGCAACTCATTATCACCATTGCAAATTGAGAATTGACCAAAAATCCAAAAAGACCCCTTTTCTTAAAAGAGTTGATTCCGGGATTTTGATAGGAGAAAACGAACTTCCGCTCGGACCAAGTAAGTACAAATCAACCCCTCTTGCATTTCAATACTTCCCTTTTGCATTTATTTTATTTTTTTGGGGGGCACACACTCTTAAAAGGAGGCGGCCCTACATATACGCGGGTTTTCCAAGGACAACCCACGTATGCCCTCATGAAGAAAATAGTATGCCCACATGCATACATGACTGTGTCCAATACAACTCGCGTACATGCTCAAGAACATGGAGGAAATTGAAAACACAATAATTAACTCCCCTTTGAACTTGTTTGTAACAGGATGTATGTCCACTGGAGAGTGAGGGAGCATGAGGATATAGATATCTTGGTCGATGAGGAACCTGCAGCTATGGCCACTTTGAGACAATGCGGGTTGTGGAATTTCTTTTGGTGTCCATTCATCAGGGCACAACCCAGGCTGTTGAATGCCTTGGTAGATTATTGGCACCCCGATGCTGAGGCATTTATGCTCGAGGGGCAGTCATTGACTCCAACGACTAGGGAGATTTACTTTCTGAATGGCCTCTCAAGGATAGCTAAACCAGTCAACTTGTGTGCTTTTTCCCCTATGCCCCACAACATTGCTAAGTTGATTGAACTACATTGCAAGGCCGACACTAAGAAAGTAGGTTCTCAGGTGCCAATTCACAAGATCATCAGCCTATCATAGAAAGTGATAGTTTTACTTATTGGGCAGATCAATGGATTCACGGCCTTACATCATGCCTCCTAGGCGCACATGCATTGTGTAGTGCAGTGCTTAAATGCATGAATATTCGATTGGAGCACGACCATGCTAGACTGCATCAAGAGGAAACTCACCGAGTGTCATGGGCAGAGTAACAAAAAATTTGGATTCGGGACTATTTTATGCTCATTATTCTTCTTCAAGAGTACCCAGTCTCAGTCCACGAGAGATAGTGCAGGGGAATGTGGCCTCTGCCCCAACAGTGTGTAGATGGGCAGCATTATTTCCACGACAGGGGGAAGGGAGGACCATAGAGGCCTTTGAAGACACCCTTTTTTACTGCTGGGCATGACAGATCCCAATGATAGAGGACTACCCCTACGTTGGGATCAACTTTTCCAGAGACCCAGACATGCTCGTACCTCCTAGAGTTGAGTAAGGAGAGATGGGTACGTTTTCTTTTTAATTTTTTTTTTAATTTTTTTTTCTTTTTATATATTCCATTTTTATATGTACCAGAGTATCTGACAACTATGTATCTGTTATGTACAGATGTGGGACCAGTGTGTTCAATAGATTTTGCAAGGAGTAGGCGGCGTCCTTGACCAGAGGCAACACCAACAGTAGCTGTCGGACCAGCAGCAGCAGTAGGGGGACCTCCAGATGGAGAGGTTGAGAGATTGTTGAGACAGGTGGAGCAGAACCTCACCGCGCTCACTCATACAGTGCCCATGGCCAAGATCAAAGATCTCCCACCATCTATGCAGCCTCATGTAGTTGGGGTGCCATGAACCTGGGTCCATCTTTTTTGGCATTTGGCAAATGCCATCGTTCACTATGGCAGGGCCAACAAGCCCCGTACTTAGCTTAGGGTGGACCAATTACATGTTGAGGGCACGTTTTTGTATATTTTTGAGGGCATAAGCCCTACGTTGTATACAATACATATTATTTTTGAAGTTCTTGAGCCCACCTAAGTACTATGAGACTTTTGNTGAAAACACAATAATTAACTCCCCTTTGAACTTGTTTGTAACAGGATGTATGTCCACTGGAGAGTGAGGGAGCATGAGGATATAGATATATTGGTCGATGAGGACCCTGCAGCTATGGCCACATTGAGACAATGCGGGTTGGGGAATTTCTTTTGGTGTCCATTCATCAGGGCACAACCCAGGCTGTTGAATGCCTTGGTAGATTATTGGCACCCCGACGCTGAGGCATTTATGCTCGAGGGGCAGTCGTTGACTCCAACGACTGGGGAGATTTACTTTCTGACTAGCCTCTCGAGGATAGATAAACTAGTCAACTTGTGTGCTTTTCCCCCTATGCCCCACAACATTGCTGAGTTGATTGAACTACATTGCAAGGCCGACACTGAGAAAGTAGGTTCTCGGGTGCCAATTCACAAGATCACCAGCCTATCATAGAAAGTGATAGTTTTACTTATTTGGCAGATCACTGGATTCACGGCCTTACATCAGGCCTCCTAGGTGCACATGCATTGTGTAGTGCAGTGCTTAAATGCATGAATATTAGATTAGAGCACGACCATGCTAGACTGCATCAAGAGGAAACTCACTGAGTGTCATGGGTAGAGTAACAAAAACTTCAGATTCAGGACTATTTTATGCTCATTATTCTTCTTCAAGAGTACTCAGTCTCAGTCCACGAGAGATAGTGCAAGGGAATGTGGCCTCTGCCCCAACAGTGTGTAGATGGGCGACATTATTGCCACGACAGGGGGGAGGGAGGACCATAGAGGCCTTCGACGACACACTTTTTTACTGCTGGGCATGATAGATCCCAATGATAGAGGACTACCCCTACGTTGGGATCAACTTTTCCAGAGACCCAGACATGCCCGTACCTCCTAGAGTTGAGCGAGGAGAGATGGGTACGTTTTCTTTTTAATTTTTTTTTTAATTTTTTTTTTTTTTTTATATATTCCATTTTTATATGTACCAGAGTATCTAACAACTATGTATCTGTTATGTATAGATGTGGGACCAGTGTGTTCAATAGATTTTGCAAGGAGCAGGCGGCGTCCTTGACCAGAGGAAACACCAGTAGTAGCTGTCGGACCAGCAGCAACAGCAGGGGGACCTCCAGATGGAGAGGTTGAGAGATTGTTGAGACAGGTGGAGTAGAACCTCACCGCGCTCACTTGTACAGTGCCCATGACCGAGATCAAGGATCTCCCGCCATCTATGTAGCCTCATGTAGTTGGGGTGCCACGAACCTGGGTCCATCTTTTTTGGCATTTGGAAAATGCCATCGTTCACTATGGCAGGGCCAACAAGCCCCGTACTTAGCTTAGGGTGGACCAATTACGTGTTGAGGGAACTTTTTTGTATATTTTTTAGGGCATAAGCCCTGCGTTGTATACAATACATATTATTTTTGAAGTTCTTGAGCCCACCTAAGTACTATGAGACTTTTGATATATATATATATATANCCTCCATATGGAGAGGTTGAGAGATTGTTGAGACAAGTGGAGCAGAACCTCACCGCGCTCACTCATACAGTGCCCATGGCCAAGATCAAGGATCTCCCGCCATCTATGCAGCCTCATGTAGTTGGGGTGCCATGAACCTGGGTCTATCTTTTTTGGCATTTGGCAATGCCATCATTCACTATGGCAGGGCCAACAAGCCCCGTACTTAGCTTAGGGTGGACCAATTACGTGTTGAGGGCACATTTTTATATATTTTTGAGGGCATAAGCCCTGCGTTGTATACAATACATATTATTTTTGAAGTTCTTGAGCCCACCTAAGTACTATGAGACTTTTGATATATATATATATATGTGTGTGTGTGTGTGTGTGTGTGTATTTACATCTTTTATGTCTTACGGATCACATTTTTACAGTGTATGTACATGTGTATGTGTGTGCTTCTTGTATATGTGTGCAATATGCCAATATAATATTTGATTAGCTAGAGTATCTGTCATTTGATTCAATCTCCTAGGAACATGGATATACGTATTGTAATCAAAGCATCATTCTAAGAGACGTACCCTAAGGAATTGTCAGTGTAGAGTAGGATCATAAATACGGTAAACCCCATTTAACTGGGACACAACCAACTATGCATCTAAGTAGACCCGGAGGTGAGAGATACCATGCAGAAAAGCATCACGAAGCAAATCTATCATTGCATTGTACTCGATGACATTGTTTGTGGCATCGCCTAGACATATACCTCCAGAAGATAGCAACTGGCCTTGAGGTGTGAAGATCACCCAAGATGTGGAAGAAAGCCTCCGAGTATGTTGGATTGAGTTGTTCGTGAACCCAATGAACAGGTCTGATTCACTTGACATCTACCACAATGAAAAATATGACATAAAAAATGACATGTCCATAAAACAAAAAGACAAAAAACTAGCTGTATAAGATCTATGCATATCTACAAGAAGTCACCCAAGGCGACCCACCTATGAGTAATACTTCTTGAGGTAGAGCCCATTTCTAGGCTCCTCTAAATCATTCCCCTCAAAGTCAACCAGATGATAAGCAACCTTCTTTAATACCTCCTCCACGATGAAAGGCCCAAACCACATGGGTTTGAACTTCCCTGCCCCCAGGGGATCCTTATCTTGGTCATAGACCAAGACAAGTTCACCTTCGAAGAAAATCAGAGGATGAATAGACCGATCATACTGACACTTGAATATTTGCTTGTTAGCCTCATTATCCATGGCTTCATCACGTCGTTCCTCATTAAGTTGCTCAAGATATAATACACATTCCTCAAGTGGTGAAGTGTCTGGCAATAACTGTACTACCAACTTTAGAGATGGGATCTGGTACTTTATTGGCAATACTGCTTCCATCCTATAAACAAGATGAAAAGCTGAGAAATTGGTGGCAGTCTTCAAAGACATTCGGTAGGCCCACAATGCTGAGTACAACATCAAATTCCAATTTGACATGGCCGAATTGATCGTTCATTGTAGAATAGTCTTGAAAGACTTGTTCAAAGCTTCCACCTGACCATTCTCTTGTGGGTAATAGGGTGATGAATTCTCTTTCCTAAACCCAAGCTTTGATGTTAACTTCGACATCATTTTATTCTGAAAATAACTACCATGGTCAATGAAAATATCCCTTAGGATGCCAAACCTTTATATTATCTAGTTAAATATAAAGAGAGTTGTTGTCTCTCCATCATTATTGAATGTCGACATAACTTCGACCCACTTTTTGAAGTAGTCTACTACTACGATGATGTAACGGTGCCCCCTGGCTGAAGGGGGGTCGCATGTAGTATAATCAATCCCCCACTTGGTGAAGGGGCTGAAAGTAATGACGAGAAACGTGGGGGCAGGGTGTGCCCTCATCTTCCAAGAGAAGATATGACATAGGTGGCACTTCTTGACCGATTCAATGTAATATTTGATCAATGTCGGCCAAAAATAACCTGCTCGTAGAATCTTTTGGGTTGTTTCCAACCTAGAAAAATGACCGCCACATGACCCAATGTGGCAGTCGTTAAGCACGAGTTCCTCTTCTTCATGAGTGAGGCATCGACAAAGGATGCAATCTACCCCTCAACGATACAAAGTGTCATTGAGAATGATATGGTTTTTCGCCTGATGGCGTATACGTCGACGCTCATCAAAAGAAGTAGAGGCATGACACTTCAAAGTCTGTAGATAGACTATAATATCTCCATATTAGGGGTTCGAATATGAAATCAATAAAATATCTCCTTTAATCGGTGATCTTTCAGGCGTAATATCACTTGATTCGACCGAAAGTTTCGAGATAAGTTCCGCAAAGACCAACGACTTTTTGGATTTCACAGAAACAAAATCGAAGTCAAATTCCTGGAGGATAATGATCCATCTATTGATATTTCCACTGGTGACGCATCCTATCAACACGTATTCAAACAGATTCATAATGGCAATGATGGTGGTCTTACAAAGCAGAATATAGTGATGGAATCGCTGGACAACATGCACTGTTTCTAACACAAGCTTCTCAACATGCGAGTAGTTGAGTTCTGGTCCAACCAAGCCTCAACTAAAGTAATAAATCACATGCTTTTCAAGCAGATCATGATCTTGAACTAATACCATACTAATGGTTGACTCTNCCTCCATATGGAGAGGTTGAGAGATTGTTGAGACAAGTGGAGCAGAACCTCACCGCGCTCACTCATACAGTGCCCATGGCCAAGATCAAGGATCTCCCGCCATCTATGCAGCCTCATGTAGTTGGGGTGCCATGAACCTGGGTCTATCTTTTTTGGCATTTGGCAATGCCATCATTCACTATGGCAGGGCCAACAAGCCCCGTACTTAGCTTAGGGTGGACCAATTACGTGTTGAGGGCACATTTTTATATATTTTTGAGGGCATAAGCCCTGCGTTGTATACAATACATATTATTTTTGAAGTTCTTGAGCCCACCTAAGTACTATGAGACTTTTGATATATATATATATATGTGTGTGTGTGTGTGTGTGTGTGTATTTACATCTTTTATGTCTTACGGATCACATTTTTACAGTGTATGTACATGTGTATGTGTGTGCTTCTTGTATATGTGTGCAATATGCCAATATAATATTTGATTAGCTAGAGTATCTGTCATTTGATTCAATCTCCTAGGAACATGGATATACGTATTGTAATCAAAGCATCATTCTAAGAGACGTACCCTAAGGAATTGTCAGTGTAGAGTAGGATCATAAATACGGTAAACCCCATTTAACTGGGACACAACCAACTGTGCATCTAAGTAGACCCGGAGGTGAGAGATACCATGCAGAAAAGCATCACGAAGCAAATCTATCATTGCATTGTACTCGACGACATTGTTTGTGGCATCGCCTAGACATATACCTCCAGAAGATAGCAACTGGCCTTGAGGTGTGAAGATCACCCAAGATGTGGAAGAAAGCCTCCGAGTATGTTGGATTGAGATGTTCGTGAACCCAACGAACAGGTCTAATTCACTTGACATCTACCACAATGAAAAATATGACATAAAAAATGACATGTCCATAAAACAAAAAGACAAAAAACTAGTTGTATAAGATCTATGCATATGTACAAGAAGTCACCCAAGGCGACCCACCTATGAGTAATACTTCTTGAGGTAGAGCCCATTTCTAGGCTCCTCTAAAGCATTCCCCTCAAAGTCAAACAGATGATAAGCAACCTTCTTTAATACCTCCTCCACGATGAAAGGCCCAAACCACATGGGTTTGAACTTGCCTGCCCCCAGGGGATCCTTATCTTGGTCATAGACCAAGACAAGTTCACCTTCGAAGAAAATCAGAGGATGAATAGACCGATCATACTGACACTTGAATATTTGCTTGTTAGCCTCATTATCCATGGCTTCATCACGTCGTTCCTCATTAAGTTGCTCAAGATATAATACACATTCCTCAAGTGGTGAAGTGTCTGGCAATAACTGTACTACCAACTTTAGAGATGGGATCTGGTACTTTATTGGCAATACTGCTTCCATCCTATAAACAAGATGAAAAGCTGAGAAATTGGTGGCAGTCTTCAAAGACATTCGGTAGGCCCACAATGCTGAGTACAACATCAAATTCCAATTTGACATGGCCGAATTGATCGTTCATTGTAGAATAGTCTTGAAAGACTTGTTCAAAGCTTCCACCTGACCATTCTCTTGTGGGTAATAGGGTGATGAATTCTCTTTCCTAAACCCAAGCTTTGATGTTAACTTCGACATCATTTTATTCTGAAAATAACTACCATGGTCAATGAAAATATCCCTTAGGATGCCAAACCTTTATATTATCTAGTTAAATATAAAGAGAGTTGTTGTCTCTCCATCATTATTGAATGTCGACATAACTTCGACCCACTTTTTGAAGTAGTCTACTACTACGATGATGTAACGGTGCCCCCTGGCTGAAGGGGGGTCGCATGTAGTATAATCAATCCCCCACTTGGTGAAGGGGCTGAAAGTAATGACGAGAAACGTGGGGGCAGGGTGTGCCCTCATCTTCCAAGAGAAGATATGACATAGGTGGCACTTCTTGACCGATTCAATGTAATATTTGATCAATGTCGGCCAAAAATAACCTGCTCGTAGAATCTTTTGGGTTGTTTCCAACCTAGAAAAATGACCGCCACATGACCCAATGTGGCAGTCGTTAAGCACGAGTTCCTCTTCTTCATGAGTGAGGCATCGACAAAGGATGCAATCTACCCCTCAACGATACAAAGTGTCATTGAGAATGATATGGTTTTTCGCCTGATGGCGTATACGTCGACGCTCATCAAAAGAAGTAGAGGCATGACACTTCAAAGTCTGTAGATAGACTATAATATCTCCATATTAGGGGTTCGAATATGAAATCAATAAAATATCTCCTTTAATCGGTGATCTTTCAGGCGTAATATCACTTGATTCGACCGAAAGTTTCGAGATAAGTTCCGCAAAGACCAACGACTTTTTGGATTTCACAGAAACAAAATCGAAGTCAAATTCCTGGAGGATAATGATCCATCTATTGATATTTCCACTGGTGACGCATCCTATCAACACGTATTCAAACAGATTCATAATGGCAATGATGGTGGTCTTACAAAGCAGAATATAGTGATGGAATCGCTGGACAACATGCACTGTTTCTAACACAAGCTTCTCAACATGCGAGTAGTTGAGTTCTGGTCCAACCAAGCCTCAACTAAAGTAATAAATCACATGCTTTTCAAGCAGATCATGATCTTGAACTAATACCATACTAATGGTTGACTCTACAGTGGCCAAATACAATAAGAAATCTTTATTATAATTGGGTGGCTGAAGAAAAGGGGCAGACATGAGGGTGTGTTTCAATGCTTCGAAAAAGCACTGAGAAACTTCGTCCCAATATAAAGGAATGCCCTTCTTTAGTAAGCGAATGAACCCTTTAGTGATTTCGTCATAGTTTGCGATAAAATGGCGAAGAAAGTTGGCTTTTCCCTGTAAACTCTGAAGCTGAGGGACTGTGCATGGGGGAGGCAACTGAACTATCGCCTCAACCTTAATAGGATCAACCATGATCCACGTTGTCAAAACTATGAAACCTAAAAGATGACCCAACGTCACGCATAAACTTCACTTGTTTGGATTCAATCGAATCTGATAGTAGCGACATC
>JZKD02S1315139.1:0-11854 GCA_000966675.3 Picea glauca
TGGGTGCGTGCCTTCTTGTTAAATATTTGGTAGGGTGGGCATTTCTTGACATCTTCGATACAATCTTTGAAAATCGAGGGCCAAAAATAGCCGTCACGCAGGATTTTTTGGGCTGTGGCCATTCCGGAAAGGTGACCGCCACAAGCGCCAAGGTGACAATCATTCAAAACGCGTTCAGCCTCTTCGTGAGTCAGACATCATCGAAGGATGGTGTCAATTCCATGACGATCTAAGGTGTCGCCGAGGATGAGGTAACGGCGAGAGTGGTGACGAATGCGTCGTCGCTCTTCACGAGAGATGTTGGGTTGAAAACTTTGTGTTTGAAGGTAGAGGAGAATGTCTCTATACCAAGGATCATAGGTGCTGATGAGGAAGAGAGATTCATCGGGTAGAGAATCTATAGGTTCGATGTTTTCATCGGCACGAGGAAAAGCACAGATGAGCTCGGCAAACACCAAGGATTTTTTGGCTTTCGCCTTCGTAAAATCAAGATCGAATTCTTGGAGAATAACGATCCATTTCAAATATTTGCCCCCAATTACTTGACGTGTCAGGACGTGGTACATGGGGTTGGAGTCTGCGACTACCATGGTGGTGCGTAATAAGATGTAGTGGCGGAATATTTAGACAATGATGACAGTTGCCAGAGCCAGTTTCTCAACATGCGAATATCTGAGTTCAGGTCCAGATAAACTCTTGCTCAAATAGTAAATCACATGTTCTTCGCCATTAGAGTCTTCTTGGACTAACACCATTGCGATGGTGGAAGTAGAAGTGGCCAAGTAAAGGATGTAATCCTTTGTATATTCGGGTGGGTGTAACAAAGGTGCATGGGTCAAAGCGTGCTTGAGAGCGTCGAATGACCGTTGAGTTGCGTCATCCTAGATGAAAGGGACATTCTTTTGCAGTAACTGCATAAATCCTTTAGTGATCTCAGCATAATTGCAGATGAAACGACGAAGAAAGTTTGCTTTGCCTTGCAATCTTTGGAGTTGGGTTAAATTGGTGGGTGGGGGTAAGGCTAAGATGGCCTTGATATTTAAGGGGTCCACCCTAATCCCATATTTGGAGACAATGAAACCAAGGAGTCGACCGGATTCGACAGAAAAAATGCATTTGTGTGGGTTTAGGTGAATACGGTAGAACCTACATCGCAGGAAGATCGCATGTAAGTGATCAATGTGATCAGATCGATTTAACGAATGTGCAGGTAAATCGTCAAGATACGGTTCTGCGATATGTTTAATGTCATGAAAAGTGTACGACATGGCTCACTGGAAAGTGGCTCCAGCATTTTTAAGGCCAAAAGGTAGCTTTCGGTAGGCGAAAGTTTTCCAATGGTAGATGAAGGCTGTCTTGTGTTGATCTGTAGGCAAGATTTCAATCTGGTTATATCCAGAAAAGCCATCCATGAAAGAAAAGATTACGCTCCCTGCATAGTTATCGATGATTTGGTCGATGAAGGGCATAGGGTAGTTGTCCTTAGGACAAGCTTTGTTGAGATCTCGATAGTCAATGCAAACATAGATGGTCCCTTGTTTATTAGCGATCGAAACGAGGTTGGAGACCCATTCGATTAAAGGGACGGGATAGATAAAGCCAGATTTTATAAGTTTTTCAACTTCTGCCTTGATAGCTGCGACTTTCTTGGGATGAACCGGGTGAAGCTTTTGCCGAACTGGTTTCACATCAGGGTAGGTTTTGATTTCATGTACGATGATCGAAGGATCGATCCCTAGCATTTCCTCATAACTCCATGTGAATACGTCGCGGAATTCCTTGAATAAAGCGGTATAAGAGACCACTTCGTCGGGTGTGCAATTAGCACCAAGGTTGATGTTTTCCATGACACCTTCTTTGATTGAAATGTCAATCGTGACAGNCCAGATAAACTCTTGCTCAGATAGTAAATCACATGTTCTTCGTCGTTAGAGTCTTCTTGGACTAACACCATTGCGATGGTGGAAGTAGAAGCGGCCAAGTAAAGGATGTAATCCTGTGTATATTCGGGTGGGTGTAACAAAGGTGCATGGGTCAAAGCGTGCTTGAGAGCGTTGAATGACCGTTGAGTTGCGTCATCCCAGATGAAAGGGACATTATTTTGCAGTAACCGCATAAATCCTTTAGTGATATCGACATAATTGCAGATGAAACGATGAAGAAAGTTTGCTTTGCCTTGCAAACTTTGGAGTTGGGTTAAATTGGTGGGTGGGGGTAAGGCTAAGATGGCCTTGATCTTTAAGGGGTCCACCCTAATCCCATCTTTGGAGACAATGAAACCAAGGAGTCGACTGGATTCGACAGCGAAAATGTATTTGTGTGGGTTCAGACGAATACGGTAGAACCTAAATCGCAGGAAGATCGTGCGTAAGTGATCAATGTGATCAGATCGATTTAACAAATGTGCGGGTAAATCGTCAAGATACGGTTCTGCGATATGTTTAATGTCGTGAAAAGCGTATGACATGGCTCGCTGGAAAGTGGCTCCAGCATTTTTAAGGCCAAAAGGTAGCTTTTGGTAGGCGAAAGTTCCCCAAGGGCAGATGAAGGTTGTCTTGTGTTGATCTGTAGGCAAGATTTCGATCTGGTTATATCTAGAAAATCCATCCATGAAAGAAAAGATTACGCTCCTTGCACAGTTATCAATGATTTGGTCGATGAAGGGCATAGGGTAGTTGTCCTTAGGACAAGCTTTGTTGAGATATTGATAGTCAACACAAACACTGATGGTCCCTTGTTTCTTAGCGACCGGAACGAGGTTGGAGACCCATTCGGTTAAAGGGACGAGATAGATAAAGCCAGATTTTAGAAGTTTTTCAACTTTTTCCTTGATAGCTGCGACTTTCTTGGGATGAACTGGGCGAAGCTTTTGCCGAACCGGTTTTGCGTCAGGGTAGGTTTTGATTTCATGTACGACGATCAAAGGATCGATCCCTGGCATTTCCTCGTAACTCCAGGCGAATACGTCGCGAAATTCCTTGAATAAAGCGGTATAAGAGACCACTTCGTCGGGTGTGCAATTAGCACCAAGGTTGATGTTTTCCACGACACCTTTTTTGATTGAAATGTCGATCGTGACAGTAGTAGAGATGTTACCCATGTTCCCCTCAGAAAGAGTATCTGTCGTGAGGATAGGAGATTGCGGAGCTTTGGTAACATCGGGGGGGAAGACAGATTGTATGTCTTGGATTTCCTCTAATGGTGGAAGAAAAGAGGATCGGTGGTGGTTGTCATCCCAGGGTAGATCGTCAATACTAAGCATTTCCATGATGTATTCATCCAAAGGAAAAATGTGGGAAATGTAATCGACGACAGATGATAGGGAATCTAACCATGAGGGCACCGAATAAGTGTCAGGTGCCAATGAATGTGAGTTATTCAATGAGGGAGAGGCAGATTGAATAGCTACATATGCGGCCTCAGCTAGGCTTAGTGGCATTGTGTCACCGAGTACATCGAATTCCAACAGACTAGGCACAATCCAGGGGTCTGATGATTCCAAGGATTGATAAGGCAAAGTCGAAATCATATTGATAGCGGAAATATGATGTGCAGTAGGTGGAAGTGGTGTAGGGAAAGTACCCATAAGGCTAGAATATTTCAACAAGCCAACACCAACGCTTTCATACGTAACCGGGTGGTCTCCCAGAAAAGGAATATTGTTGGTAGCAGGGATGCGAGCGTTGGGTGTGCAGAAATCAAGTTGATCGATGGTAAGAATTTTGCCTTGATGAGGGAATCGTACACATCGAAACACCGACGAGGTGACGGTAGTCATCACGCAGAACCAACTTCTTCCAAGTAGCAGGTTGTAATCGAGGGGGGCATCGACCACCTCGACGTCAACAGTAACAGTTTTTCCGCCCAACTGAACGGCTAAGGATTATAGTAATCCGTGAGGGTGAAAGCCTCATCCATCAAAGGCGCGTAACATGGTAGCGGATTTTTTAAGGGTAGGTGACTTCAAGCCTTTCCAACAAGCTAGGGACATGACACAGGTGGAGGCTCCCTCATCTAGGATGGTCCAGTGGATTTGTTGATTGTGAACAATCACATCGATTTGGAATGCTAGCTGGTGGGAGAGTCATGGTTGATGGTCATCCAGGTTAAACGTGAGGTAGTTTGATGACTCAGGATCGAAAGCGCCAATAGCGGCTAAGAGTGTTCTACGTTGGTTGGGATAGTGTTGTAGAACTTCCAAGGTGGAAATAGCACATGGGGCTTGGGCCAAATCTTCTATGATGTTGTAGTTTTGGGCAGCCCGTGAATTAGGATTGAATGTAGATTTCTGGATGGTCCTCTTAGGAGGGCATAGGATAGAGTCAAAAGATGGTTTCTCAATCTGGAGTGGCCCGGATGGAGGGATAACAGATGGATGATTGGTGGAAGATGGTAACGGATCTGACGTAGAACTGTTAGCGATATTCGGGTTGTCAGGTTTAACTGGCGTGTCATATGTCGCAGAGCGAGTTGTTAGATTAACTCCATTAAACATGTAAATGTTGGCACTTGTCGAGGCCTCATTGTGGGGTTGGTTGGAACTTCCCCCCGTCGTGGGGGTTTGTGAAACCAAAGATTGTTGTTGCGGAAAAGGCTGAGTGAGCACAGTGGTTTGTGATTTCCCTTGAAAAGTTTGGCCACTTCATCACGATGCGGGTAGTCTCGAGTGTAGTGATCGTCATTGCAAATGAGACATGGGAATTTCGGTTTCCGTTGTGGCTTTTTTCTGGCAGCAGGGGTTTGTGGTTGGGTTTTGGGTTGCTCATTGTTGTTGTTCTTCTTTGGTTTGTTTCTCTCTTTCTTCTTGCCCCCAAGCTGTTGTGAAGGGGTTGACTGGACCGCATTCACATCAGAGACCTAAGTTTGAGGTGGGGTAGAAGAGGGTGTAGTCGAACTGGGAGCAGCCGTGGAAGCAAGCCGCTGGATTGTTCCAGTAGACTGAGTAGTAGATTGAGTTTTGACAGAACCAATAACTCCATCCGCATGCGAAGCAGTCGATGGTTTGGATGGATCGTTAGTGGCATGGGTAGCGTTCAGTATTAACTCATATAGAGTACTGAATTGTGAATATACTAAGTCCAAGTATTGAGCTCTAGCGATGGCTTCTTCCTCAGTGACTACGCCACCCATGGCAACATCACAAGCAATCTGGGGTAATAGTGATTTCGTGAACCATTCTGCTAACAATTGGTCAGGAATGACCACTTTGATTAGCCTTCATCGTCGTCTCCATTCATGGATATGATGGGAGATATGTATGGAAGTTGTCTGACGAAGAGAGGTTAATAGTTCAGTACCCGTCTCGTATCGAATGGGTAGTTGAAAGTGTGTGAGGAAGGACATGGCAAGGGAGTTGAAATCGTGAAAGGATGCACGTGGTAATTCAATATACCATTTCGCTGCGGAACCTGTAAGTGTTTGTTGGAAAAGACGCAACCAGATCGAATCGTCCATGAGGGAGTTGGATGAGCACCACAAATGGAAAGTCATCACGTGGTTATTTGGGTCTTCTCTGGGATTTTCGTCAAATTTTGGGATATCAGAAGGAAGTTTAGCTGGAATGGTTGGCCAAACCGGAGAATGATAAATGGGATCATTCATTAACCAAGACAAGTCTGGAAGGTCCAGAGTGGCTAGAAAAGGTAGTTGTCGGTTAACCTGTGGGTAATGCTGGTGTGGTAAAGGGACACCAGTGGGGCCCAATACTGGGTTATGTGGATAATTATAACTCGTGGGCCCTCTCATGTGGGGTTTGTTTTGACCAAGGTACATAGGATTCGAGATGTTTTGAGAAGTATTGGTGAGCGAAGGATAACCGGATGGGTTTTGTTGATTATAGGGTGGGTTTGGCATTTGTCCATAAGGGGGTTGTTGCGAAGTTTGCACATTTTGTCCTGTGGAGGCATGTGGGTTTTCTTAAAAAGGGACGTTCCACGGTTTAGGTGCGACAGACACATTTTGTCCTTGTGGTTGATGGTGTACTCCGGATTGAGGTTCCCCCCAGTATGAGGGTGCCCCCCGAATGGAATTTGTCCTCCGGTAGGAGGATTCCCCCCAGCATTAGGGTTCCCTCCGAATGGAATTTGTCCTCCGGAGGGATGCCCCCCAGTTTGAGGTAGAGTTCCCAGGATCTGAAAGCTAGATGCCAATGACAGACCGATGTTGTCGATCAGGTTAGGACCACCAAGACCAGTCCCTCCGGTTTGTTGTATAGGTATGGAACTTCCCGGTATAGTTTGAGCAGTGGTTTGGGCAGTGGTGGTAGTAGAAGCATTCAATGCCCTAAATCCAAAAGGGAGTGTAGGTCTTGGTGTTACAGGTGTGCCAATTGGGGCTTGATTAACTACCGCAATACTGGCAGGAATAGTCGGAATGTGCGGGGTCATGGTCAAATGGGCTGTCTGGAGGGGAATAGTAGGCCTTGGGCCAGCGGACGGTATGTTCGGACCAACGGTTGGTGTGGCTGTAAAAGTGGTAGTACCGGTGAAATGATTTGGGGGTACAGTATAGGAAAAGGATGCATCGACACCTTCTCTTATTCCATAGAGGTCTCGCACCAAGCGTGGTGGACTTCGAACAACGTCCGCAGTCCAAAAAGGGTCACTGGCTAGAGGATTCTGAGCAGACCCGGCCGGAATTTCAGAAGGGTTGACGAAAACAAATTCTCCAGCAGAATTCAGGTGGAGGATTTGTCGTTCGTACCCCTCCGGAATGCGATAAGCTTCCGGAGATTATGAGACAATTCGGAAATTCTCCAGGGGGATGCGAACTTCTTCCTGGGAAGTTGTAACATTATGAACCTCGCTCTGTTGAGGAGATTCCTCGTTAGAATGAGGGGGAAAAGGGGTGTTTCCTTCCATATTCTCTGGAGGAAGTCCTTGTAGCCTCCGCGAGCGGCATGGAGGGTCGATGTTGGCAGAGAAGAGTCGTCGAAAGAAATCTATGGCCAACTACCGAAAAGAAACAGCACACGCTAAAAAAATCTAAGAATCACAACCAAGCAAACATGACCTTCTTTTGATGACCGTACTAGTTGGTGGTGAAATCCAACATCGCGTGATCAAGTCCAGAAGGGGCAGGGATAGGGTGGAATAGTTACAATGGCGACCTGCTTAATAGACTTACGCCTTGGTGCAAGCTTCCACGTAGTAATTGCGGATTTACCCTCCAAGGAGCCCGAGTGAGTTTGACCAATGTCTTCTCCAAGTACAGTGAGACTTCCCGTCATCGTCACCTTGTGTATGAACCTAAATATTATGGCCACTAAGGTTACCAATTCGCAGTCAGCCCCTGGGTGGGAACAATCGACAGTTCAATCCGAACGTACGGGCAGGGTATCAAGCCCGAAATCAACTAAAAGGCTTTTACGCAGTAATTGTGGATTTACCTCAAAGTGAACCCCATAATACGATCTGACCACCACAATCAGTTAAACCACGTAGGGTTAGTCCCCGTAGCTTACCCGAATGAAACCTCGTGCGTAACCCCTGTGTGAGAGGGGGGCAGACTTATACGATAACTGGATTTGACTCTCCCTAACTCAGGATGCTACTGTTTGTTTTAGAAACTTTGGAGAGTTATGCTCACAGCCCTAATCCAAAGTACTAAGCCTAGTCTACTGTTGGTGGAGGATCCTAGGAAAGAAAAAGTTCTAAATAACTTTTTAATTAGCGTTGATTTTAGTGGTTGTTCTTTACGCAAAGGGGTGCATGGAAGTGAAACGAATGGAATTATGACTCAGACCCAAAGAATGCATCAGATATGATAAGTAGTCATTTTCTTTTGATGAATATCTATCTAAGGGAGAGAGAGTGTTCTTTCACTAATCCAGCACAAATAAGGAATGCCCTCAAACGATCCTTTTCTAAATCAAATCCTAATGTAACGCATAAAATTTTTCAAATACCTTCTGATATGCACAATCGATCATGCAGATGTTATTTTATTGTTTTCATATGAGTGATGATCAATACAACACAATGATTGTCTTGCTAATTATTCTCTTGGTATGAATGAAAACCAATCTAGCACAAGGAAACAGTTACACAAACAATACACCCTTTCGTAGCAATTCAAACGAAAAGCGAAAGAAAAACAACACTTAAAGAGAAAAGCAAACTTTATACCCGAAAGAAAAATCTGAACAACAAATTACCTTGTCCAAAGTCAAGACAAAGAGGTCTATAGGCCTTTGATGACCTCCACCAGGGTTTTTACTCAGTTGATGAGGAAAGGAAAGCAATGCATGGATTTCGAATTTCTTTCAGTGGGGAAAAAATCAATGAAAATGGTGAAGGAGGCTACAAGATCCAATCAAAAAGGTGTTTATTCTTCAAAAGACAGATGTCAAGGCTAAAAAGGGAAGAAAAGTTGACTCACTAGATCACCCAGCAGAAGACACACAAAGGCAAACCCTAGACAAGGCAGTTCTGAAGGGTTTTTTGGCCAAAAGGAGGCTGGCACTCTATTTCCAAGGGAAAGGAGCATTATAGCGCTTTGTGTATAGGTATTGGGGAGCGCCGACGCTCTGTGAACACTAGGACAGGGGCGCCAGGGTCTAAAAGCCCAAAAATGTCAAAAAATTCCAAAAATTGGGATTCAAACTTGACAAGTCTGCTGAGTGTGATAAAGTAAGGAGCCAATCAACTTATGAAACCAATAAAAACAGGAATGAACCAGGTCTAAAACAATCAAGGCATAGAACAAGGCCAATGAGGAGAAAAATCCAAACAAGAGGTTTCGATTTGAGGCTATCTCCCCAGTGGAGTCGCCAGTTTCTGTAGTAGGAAAATCTCCCTGCGGACAGGTAGATCACCTCTAGAGCTTGACCTTAACCCTAGATAGAAAAGGGATTATCATGGACACTGAATTCCTTTCAAATCTATCTAAACTAACACATGAGAAGGAAGGATGACAGAAGTACCTTTTAACCGACGTTTGTCCCTGCACGCTCCGAGTTGCGCTCCAATCCTTTGCTCCTCGCTGAGTTCTGTGGACAAAATAGGATACAACTGCTTCCTACTCTATTGATGTTAGCTTGAAAACAGATCTATCAAGTAGTGATAAGTTCATGTGACTTTAGACACAAACTAGAAAGAAACAGGCCAAGCATGTCATATTGATGAGAATAATGACAACAGTACTTACAATCGTAGATGCAAATGCGACAGCTTCGTCAAGTCCCCTTCATCTAACCCTTTCCTGAAAGTTCCGCAATCTGGATAACAACAACTTCACTGATCACTGTGACTGCAAGTTTCCTCCAAGATCATAAGTTTCATAGCTTCAGTTTCTCTTCTTTCCACCATCATAGAGCTTGTTTATATAGGTTGAGAGGAGCTTAACCTCTTGAGTTATGTTTAGAACAAGTTGAGAACCTCCTCCTAAGATCAGGGATCTCTTGATGAAACCAATAATTCGAGCACAACTGCCTCCTAATCTCGAAAGATCCTCTGCTTATTCTACTCAATGGGAAAACTACTGCCTCAGATTAGGCAACGCTCCCTTAGAAGGGGCATCAGAATGCTGTAGCGCTCCCTGGTAAGCCTTGGGGAAGTGCCAACGCTCTCAAGATGAGGAGCACTCCTTCAAAGGGGATTGGGGAGTGTTATAACGCTCCCTGGAGCATGATAGGGGAGCGTCAACACTTCTGGAGTTGAAGTGGGGGAGCGCTCCCCCTCCAAACCTTTGTTTTTGGGCTCTTTTCAGGTGTCAAGATTTGTTTGACTTCAGTAGACCAGTTCTCCTCCTTCAAATAAGTCATATGAGATATTATAAGTGCCTCCTTAGTGTTGTAGTCATGACAACATGTTTGAACATCATTTGCGACACTAGTGACCAACTTGCAACACTTGCGAAAGTTGTAGGGAAGATGCGACACTTACGACAACTGAGAGGGACATGTGACACTTATCTAGCTAAGAAATTTTGATGTGTAACACTTATTCTGATGACTGTTATGAATATCTCCCTTTGTTTTCTGGAGAGAATCAAGCTTCAGTTGAGAGACACGTGGAATCCTTTTTGGATTTTGTTGATCATTTTCAGCTTGTTCATGAAGATGTGATCATGAGATTTTTTTCAAAGTCTCTGATCAAAGATGTTGCTGCATGGTTTAAAAGTCTGAGAGATGATTCAATTGGCTCTTGGAATGAATTCTCTAATTTTTTCTTGAAGTATTGGGGAAAGTACAAATCTTTAGATTCCTACCTTGCTGATTTCTATGCTTTGAAACATGAGCAGGATGAAGCCCTACCTATTTTCAACAGAAGGTTTTACCGTGCTTATCATGACATGCCTTTGGAGGTCAGGCCTATAGAGACAACTGCCATGATATATTATGTCATGGGTCTTCATTCAGATCTTGTCCTTCTTCTTCTAGAATGGAAGTCTTCATCCCTGACGTAGTTGTTTGAAGATGCTCAAGAAGTCAAGGAAAACATTCATCTTTCCCAAAGGATCCGAGATCGAGATTTCTTGGAAAATTTACAAGTGCATGAGCAAGCAGAATGTCAATATAATTCAGATTCTGAGCATGAGAGTTATGAGCTTGAAACAGTTTTAGAACAGTAGCGGGTATGTGAGCTCTTTTTAGATTCAGATCTGAATTTTCCAATAGTTTCAGAGTACTCTAGAGACAGGCATGAATCTAAAGTTTATGATCAATTTGCAAATCAGAATGAATCTATGATAACCAATGATTGCATTGAAAACTACATGTTTCTAGCTGATCATAATCCTTGTCATTTAAACATTGCTCTATCATCATCCACTGAGGATTGTTCTGAAGAAAAAAGTAAGTATGAAACAGATAAGGAACAACAACCTGAAGGTGAGTACATTTCAGATTTAGAATCAGATTCTTCAGTATGTGCAGAGTATTCCAGAGACAGGTATGACTATGAAGTTTATGATCAGTTTGTAAACCAGAATGAGCCTATGATAACCAATGATTATACAGGAAACTACATGTTTTTAGCTGATCAAAATTCATATGATGTAAAACCTATTCTTTCATCATCTTGTGTGCATTTGTCTGAGAAAGAAGTTACAATCATTGATGATCAATCACTAATATCAAGAGGACAAGAAGATGATCAGTCCTCTTGTAGAGAAATAATCATGGCTGAGCAAGAGGTTACCATGGACATGCAGCTTTTTCCCGAGGAGCAACATGTTTCTTATTTTCTTTTCAAGGATCCAGTAGCAGTTTTCATGGATCTATACTTTTCAAAGAACCTGAAAATTTTAGATTTTCTTAGCTTGCCAGTGTTTCTAGGTAAGTATGATTTCCTGAAAAGTTCCTTGTCACTGTGGTTTCATGTTCAACATCATTTGCTGATCAGTAATAAAGACAAGATTTCTTCAGTGTTCAAATTGCTTGGATGGCTACTATGGAAATCAACATTCACTTAACAAATGGCAGAGCTGGTTAGTGTAGGAGTAGGCAGAGGAATAAGCTTGCTATATGAGCAAATGAGATCTTTTTCAGTTGTTGATTTCATGAATAAGCAGGACAGGTCACAGGTAAGTTATAGGCAAGCTACAGTCAGACTACAGGTTTGCTAAAGAATAGTTGCACAGACCAGATGACTCCATGCCCAATGCTAAAGGCTACTGAAACTACTAGGTTCTTGGTCACCTCACAGGGAGATGCCCATCCCAGTTGGAGACAAATGTTAGCTCCCAAAATGAACCCGTCCCTATGGTCACATTTTTTGGTGGATAGCATGGCTATTCGTAGTTTTCTCAAATTTAGTTTTGAGTTTTTCTAGCTGCAAGACTTAGGTTTTGATTTTTGTCTTAGAAATAAGATGACCTATAAAGGTCTTCTCTTTAAAATTTTCATAAAATG
>JZKD02S1315150.1:0-11854 GCA_000966675.3 Picea glauca
TGCTTCCAAGATTTGAAGTTTCCAGATCCTTCTAGCATGTCTTCTACCCTCATACATGTAGCCATTCTTTCTTGCGGTAGAAACCCCTAGCCCTCCGGGCTATAGAAATAATAAAAAAATCAAATTGCTTGGCTCTGAAAACTGAACTCACCAAAAGATGCGCTAGACTGAGGTGAGTATGTTGGTATAGTCAGTTTCTGAAAATTCCAATTTCTGACCCTTGAAATTGGACCAACGGATTTCTGGACTGGTGCTTCTGGTATTCTGGTACTTCTGGTTTCCTGGTACTTCTGGTTTTCTTGTACTTCTGGTACTGGTGAAAACTAAGGTTTCACTTTTTGAGAGTTCTATCCACTGAAAAGATGCGTTGAAGATGCCAATGAGTTCCTTAGGCTAGGGCGCACTTTTCTAGATGATCTTTGGGATGAAATTACTCTTTAATAAAAAGCCCTAATTTTCTTGTATGACAATAGTGACGTTTTTCTTTTTCCTCTGAAAGATGCTCTCTTCAACTTAGCTCTGATACCATGTTAAATTTTCTTGCTTAATTTGTTATTATTAATCTTGGTTATAACAACAACATAATAAGAATGTTACTGAAAGAAACACAATCACAGAGTACACAAGCATTTATCCTGGGAAACCCTCAAGTGGAAGAAAACCCGAAAAAACTTCTTTAATATAGATTCAATAACCAAGTACAGTGTCACTCACAAGACAGATCTCGCCAAACAGAAGATCCACTAGAAACCCTAACCAGAACAGAGTATCCCACCACTTAGACCAAGATAGTCCTTCACCAAGATGACCTTCGCCTTTGCTAAGATACTCTTCCTTGTAGTTGCGACACTTCTCCTTGAAGCCGTGTCACTCTCAGACTTGCTCACTTGATAGAGAGAGCTTTATGAGTGTGTGTACAAATGAGGTGCTAGGCCTCTTATAAATACAAGTTGTGTCCCCCCATTAATTAGGTCAGGGCCGACCTATCCACTTTATCTTTCTAATTTACTTTTGACTTGTCTAGGCACAATAGGGCTAACTTGTCAATATGATATATATATATATATATAATCTTTTACTTTATTCACAAAGGGTATAAGAATATTCTTTGCAGTTACACAATATTTTAATAGATCTTGGATTTGTGTAATCTTCATAAGATAGTTCACAACCATGTTCTCGTTGGACATCTTGACAACTTGAAACTGGTGCTTCGAATGTAGCAACATGTCTGTATTCTTGTTTTGGTATAGAGTCACTAAAGCATCATACATTTCCTTGGAAAATTTCTTCTTAGTAATGTGCATAATCAAGTGATCCTTTACGGATCCTAGCAAAACCTGCTTGGCCTCCACTTCCTTCTTCTTATGAACTTCTAATTCCTGCAAATCAGTAGGACTTGCAACCACAACCTCAACATACTCTTTGAGTTCATTCTCCTCCAATAGGAGAAGAACCCTTGCCTTTCAATCCCAAAGGTCTGTTTCCCCTTCTAACCCATCCTCAATCTTCAATGTGTTCACCATCTCCAAGATCTTATCTGATAACCCTCTGCTGAAACTATCATTTCCCTGAAATTTGTCCTTCAATTTCCCTTGCTAGTTATCAACCTGATAAGATCTATCCTCTTGGTTTCCTCCCTTCAAAGACTAGGCTCCCTCTTTCCTTCAAAGCCTTAGCTCTGATACCATGTTGATTTTCCCAAGCAGATTCAACCCTTGGTATGCACTAATACCATGTTAATCTTTTACCGCTCTACTCAACACCCGGTAGTTACCTCAAAATAAAATCACTTTATCTATTAAAATCACACTTGAGTAATCAACTAAACATGCAGCAAAAACATAAACAAGGAAACCAAATCAATCACACATAAACACCAATATATTCATGTATAAACCCTTGGAAAAACCCCACAGGGAAAACCAATCCAATGATGTTTATTTAAGGTCAAATCAGGGCTCCCGTAACAGGGAAAATAACCCACTTAGAGAATTATACATTGTATACAAACTTGGAAACTCTTATGTTGTTGTATGACTTGCTCTGGCACGTTTCTAGAGGAATACGTGATTCAACCTCTTCTGATCTGCGTATATATGTGATTTGACCCACTGTGAATGGTGTATCTGTACAAAAATATCGTACGATAATCTTTGTATGATCCAACTTTTTCCTATGGCTTATGTTGACTAAAACCCACCTGTGGTTTCTTATGCTCTCTCTCCTTCTTGACCTGTATAACCTATGGATGGAAGTCCTTCTCCACCTATCAATATCTTGAATCATTGTCCTTTGTGATCCAACCCTCTAATCAACACTTGGATGAAATCTCTTCACCCAACCTATGAGATCTCCTCAGTCTAGCGTAAGAAAAATTCCTTCTTTGTTATCCTCAACCCTGGTCCTTCACTTTGATATCCTATCAAAAGTGACTTCCTCTCAAAGTGACTTCCTCCTTCACCCTATACTTTCTTTTATAATCATGAGTTACAATCTATTTCTAATCTTTAAAGTGATTTATGGTTGAGATTACTTCCCACAGTCACTTAAGATTTAGATTATATGATACATGCTATGTATGTCCTTTAAATAACTCAATTCACTAATAAATATAATTTTCCTTTAATTAATTCCTTTTAACTAAAGTAAACTCAAGACTAGAAGATTATTTGACGACTTCCACATCCTAGACATATATCAATGCGGAAGTACATGTCTGATGCGACCACCAATATCAACAAAAACCATAAAATGACTTCTTCAGTCGACATACCAAATTTGAATCTGTCACAAAACCAGGTGGTTGTTCCATGAAAATTTCTTCAGATAGGTCTCCATGAAGAAATACACTCTTCACATCCATCTAATGGATTTTCCATCCAAAACGGGGAGCAAGGGAAAGAATCAGTCGAATATAGTTCATCTTTGCAATAGGGACAAATATTTCAATGTAGTCAATTCCTTCTTATTGAGAAAATCCCTTCGCAACTAGGCATTATTTGTGTCTCTCAACAACACCTTCAGAGGTAAATTTGGTCCTATAGACCAATCAACACTTCACAATGTTCTTTCTTTGTAGTTGGCGAACTAAGTCCCAAGTGTGAATCTTCAACAAATAATTAATTTATGTTTGCATGGCCTTCGCCCATTCAGGTCATCCTTCAGCATCTGAGTAGGAAACAAGATCAAAATTTTCCAGTACACGAGTCATCAAGGCAACACTGGCATGTTTCTTTTGACTTCAAGTTTGTCGTCTGGAGGAGGCATCTCAAGCATCAGCTCCAACAACTTCAATTGTCTTGAAAACACATCTGGGTAGACAAGAAACAATTGAACTACGGTTCACTTTATTAGGTCTATCAGAAGTTGGAGGGTTTTCAGTCGATGGGCTAGTGGAGACAAAGGACGACGGACTAGTCGACTTGGAGGTCGACGGTTGAGTTGAAAATGAAACAAAATTCGACTAACTAGTTGAAGGACCAAAACATTTAATAGGAGCACTGATGTCGAAGACAACATCAAAGGGTTCACCCTATAGCAATCCAGAGGAGGCATTCAATAACTTAATGCTAGAAGACTTCTCATCAAACCATACATTTTGTATGATAATGATTTGTCATTTGACAGGATCAAACAATCGATAGGATTTTGATTCTTTAGAGTATCCCATCATGATGCAAGCATGAATCTGGGCATCCAACTTCTTTATGCAATCATTAGTAATGTGAGCCCAAGAAACACATCCAAACACATGGTGGTGCATGTCTGAAGGCTTCTTCCCATACCATCATTCGACTGGAGTCATGGAAGGAACAACTTGAGTCGAGATGTGATTGAGCATATAATTTGCACAATACACCACTTCAGCCCAGAAGCGAGGACACATATCATTAGCCTGCAAAATAAATCTAGCCATCTCCACTAACGTCCGATTCTTGCATTCTGCAATGCCATTTTGTTGAGGTGTGTGAGGAACCGACTGCTACCAGTCAATACCAGATAGAAGCAGGTATTCTTCAAAAGGTCAATTGACATACTCACCACCATTGTTTGATCTCAAGTATTTGATGGGTCAATCACATTTCTTTTAAACAAAGGCTCAAAACTCCTTCAAACTTTTCAATGACAAAGTTCGTATTCTTCATAAAATAAATCCATGTAAAGCGAGACAAATCATCAATGAAAGTCAAAATATACCTTACACCTGCCAATGAAGGCATATTCATGTAGCAGACACCACTGTGAACTAGTTCCAGTATGTTTTGTGCTTTCCATGCCTTGCTAGAGTCGAATGGTCCCTGATGATGCTTCCCAAGCACACAACCCTTACAGACTCCTTTAAGGGGGAACTCCTTCAACGAACCAACAACCATGTTTTGAGTTTCCAGTGTCTGTAGAATTTGGAAATTCAGGTGTTCAAGTCGTTCATGCCAAATTCAACTTTTCTCATCGGTGTGAGGAACACGTGCAATTGGTTCAGTGTTAGGTCGAGTCATGTCTCAAAATTTGTACAAATTGTTCTTCGAGTCGAGAATCCTGTCGGTGAAAATCAACTTTCCTTTCTTCAAATCACAAATATAGAACGGATCTGGCCAAAATTCCACAATTTTACTTGTCTATGTTAACTGAGCAACATACAACAGATTGGCACCGAGATTTGGCACATGATAGACATCAACAATTTCCCCATGTCAACAAGCAACATCACCTTGAACAACAAAATCCATAGCAAAATCATCAACAACATATATTTTCCTCTCCATAGCTTCATCCAACCACGTGAACAAGGAGGCATCCTTAGCCATGTGATGGGTGCACCCAAATTTGACTACCCATTCATTCTGTGTAGAATGAGATAACAAGGCTTGAGAAGTTCTAACTTGAAACATGAAATATTCAACGGCTTGTTGTACAACCTACACGTCTCCTTCAAGACGTTTTACCTTCTCCTCTAAATTTTATCGCTTCTTATAACAGACTTTCTATACATGTCCAGTCTTTCCATAGTATTGACATGTCTTCTTCTTTCTACTTCATTGTGGTTGTCTATGTTGTTTTTGTTCATGGTATGCAGGATTTTGTGTAGAGGCATCAAAATGAACTCTATTCCTAGGATCCATCTTACCCTTTCCCTTGAGAAAGTGTGTCTATTGTTTACTACCAAGCTTGCATTCTTCAAGCTATCTGTGCTAATCAGTAATCAAAATACCACATAAAGCTTCAAATGTGTAATCCTTACTATCTTCCTTGCATGCTTTCCAGTTGGTGCAAAAAGTTGACATGAACACGTCGAATGGTGTTTTTAAATTCATTAGGACCAGCTCAATGAGTTATCCATCCTTATTTTGATAGTTCTTTCCATATTCACCCAATTTCAACTGGAGTTCTTTGACACGTGCCAATTATTCTTCCATTCTCTCAAAGGAATGAGGATCGAGATAGATCAACTCTTTCTCCAATTGCATGATGTGGATTTTTTCGACTCGGTCAAACAACGACTTCTGCTTCTTCCAGACTTGATGAGAGAAGTCAATTCCACTGAGGTGAAATAAAATCTCCCACAAGATGTAGGTCATGATGACCCCTACATCCTCATCCTTCTTTCCATAAAAAATGAACTTCACCTAAACGTCTATTGGATCTGGAATCAAAACCTTCATATACTGCCACCGTCTTTTTCTTTTCAGTATGGTTTCCATATATGGTGCCCATACTACATAATTTGATTCGTTTAGAACAATAAGATAAATATTTGAAGCCATATTCGATATCTAGACAAAAACCGGTTTGTTTCAATAAGTTCCAATCAACAAACCACTAACCCGGAGTCAATCACACATCATATCCAACTCAACAATGTTTGCAAATAATGGGTTGAGGTTTTAAACCTCGCTCTGATACCATGTTGGGCAATAGGGTGGAACATGACTTGAAACAAAGCACATAGTACTGCAGATAATAAAAAAGGAACAAAATTTTCAAAGATAAAGGGTGGTGTCTAAAGACAATGTTATTGCACAAGTTGTAGGTTGGGCAAAGCCTGACGCAACCACCAAATGGTGACAACTTAGAGAACACCTACCCATTGTCACCTTAGGCAGGTATTCATGTCTCTTTAGAGATGATTGAATCACCTCAAGGGGGGAATCTCGATGACCCTGGGGGGGAAAGATATGGAAATTGAAGAGATGAGGTAAATTCCCCCTAAATGTCAAGATAGAAGTTGTGGAAAGGCTTGGGGAAGAGTCTTGGTGGTAGCCAATGGTTGCCAAGAGACAAGAACCCCTGCAAAGAATGTTGTACATTCATGAGACACAAGAACACGCCAAACATATTTGTATAATGTTAGGTGGACAATCAAGTTAATATTGTTGTCCCTAATTGCACCCTTAAACAATAATGTATATAAGCAAAGAGATAAGTATTAAATCTTCCAAACAATTGCTAAAAGTCCAATGAAAGATGTTAGAGATAAGTTAGATAAACACTAGAGATACTCAAGAATGAAAGCACAAGACTTTAGCAATGGAACAAGGTTGTAATAAAAAACATTTGCAGAGATATTTTGCAGTCTTACGGTTGTAACAAACAATTTATTACAGCATCAAATACAACCACCAAAACTCACAAAGAATCCACCCAAAAGTTGCAATAGGTCAAGTAGATAAATGTGGCAAACTTTTAGCAACTTCTGACAGTTGAAAGGTACGTTATAAATGAAAGAGAGTTAGTTTTTATACATCCCTAATGGTTCTATATGAATTTTTATAACATCAGCAAGCAATAACCCTTTATAGGGACACCCTGGTGGCTAAGAGGAGCGCTAGGCACAAGCAACAAAACCCAAATTGTAGAAAATTGAAATGGCCAAAAATCATGTTTCCCAATGCACTGTTTTATTTCTCCAATGCAAAATATTCAGATTAGTGCCTTTAAAATTGGGTGAATGGGGTCTTTAAAGCACGAGCTGGATCAACAATATCCCTAGGGGTGTAAATCCTCTTACTCCCTAGGGAGTGCCAACCGACCTAGGGTAAAACTAGGAGGGCGAACACACTTGTACTTCTCCTAGCAACCCTTGTTCAAGATTGACTTATATCTTTAACAAGAATAAGAAGCATTAATGGAGGGTGTACCCAACATACTTCTCCAACAATAACCAACAATGATCAAGAAAGAACTAGTGTATGCAGATTTTTCCTTACCAATTCCAAGCAAAGAGATGTCAAAACCCTAGTTCATAGTGCAAAACATTATCCAATAGCAAAGAGTAAGCCTTCAAGAGGTGTGCATCACTTCTTCTCATCCATTCACCAAGATATAACACCAAAATCCAATTGCACAAGATAAAGACACCATAATTCCCAAGAATAGCGAAAATTTCAGCCAAGTCCTTCTCACAATGGGAGAGTTATGTTATGAAATGAGATTCACATGATCTCTATTTATACTAAAACTTTAAAACATAGTTTGTCCACATTCAAAGGGTAAAACATAAGAAAAGGGGTCAACAACCCTTATCTTACCCCTTAAACCAAAATATAATATTTAATTTTCACTTTTTCCACATTAGAAACACTAAAACGAGATGATGTCACCCCTTTAGGGGACGTTTTGACACTTGGAGCAAGTCATTGGAGTTGGGGAAGCTTGGCTAGGCCTCCAAAGGACACTTGTCATTCATCCAAGTCTCTTCTTCATGGTTCAAAGCCTTATTCCTTCAAAACGTGCCATGTTTCAATGAGCAATACCTCCATCACCATCAAACCCTAGCTCTAGGTGACGTCAAGCCTCAAGAAGTGACGTTTTTCCCCTCCTAGGAAAATCGTTTGGCATGTGAGGGCTAGGTTATGCCTTCCAAGGTGTCTTCTAGGCCTCCAAAGGTAATTAGTCATGATCCGACATGCGGGCCCTTGGCATTCAACCCGTGGGCTTCAAGCCCCATGGAAGCCCAAGCTAGGCTTGTTCCTTCAAAATTGTCCACCAAACAAGGTCCTGCAAAACAAATAGGCACTCCCTCCAAGGATATCAAGTCAAAATATCACGACAAGTGAAAATTGCATCTAATGAATAAGGCACCTAAACATATGCATCAAAACTACCTCATCAAATTAAACAAATGTTCCAAGACCCTATTCAATTGACCAAGTTTAGGTATGGGAGGGGTGTCTTAAAAGTCCTATTGAGCAAACCAAAACCCTAAAGTAAGGGATGATCCCAAGGATGCCCCTTCAAGGTCATGTAGTGGATGATGAGGGGGATAGGGGGGTATACTTCATAGGTAAATGAGTTTCATGACATATAAGGACTCGTATTGTCTCATTTATGGGTGCCTTTGTAGGGGGTGTGTTGCACCTTCTTCCTCAATACAACCTTTTTCCAAGCCCATTTATTGTCATCTATTAATTAATAAATGATCCAAACATGTGTGCACTCCCAATAGTGAATCGATTAGCTTGGGGAGTAGTACCATAGTGTCACTCGAACAAAGACGTCCACAGAGTGTCATAGGGGTAACTATGTAAAGCGTTGTAACACACTTATGTTAGTCTTATATTCAAGCAGGATATTCATTATGTGTTTGATATTGTGCAGGTCTTTAATTCTTTTAAGAGAAGCAGCTCATCATTCTCAAGACATGGCTGGGCAAGCATCTAGAAGGTTTATATTTTAGGCTCTTATCTTTTGCCAACAACCATCCCCCTAGGCCTTCAGCCCCTTCTTCCCATGAAATGAGGTACATGCCCTTCTTGGGTCACTAAAGTCAAACGGTCTAGAAGAGGGCAATATGATGGGAATGCAATGAGCAGAAAGTGGTAAGTATGGTCGAGAATGGTACGATGACCCCTCAAGGGACCCCCAGTTGCAATTGTTCCCCAAAAGTTGGCCACTTACTAAGAAATCTATGACACTCACCAAGGTGAAACAGGGTCAAAAACATAATGTCCAAGCATGCATTCTATAATCAAAAGTAGCTTAAATACACACGCTCAAATGCCTCAAATATTAGGGTGATTACCTGCCATAATACTTGACTTGTATCACATGGATCAAGACCCATATGTCTTCCAGAAGCTAGCTGGTGTGGTGGATACGTTGACGATGGTTCCAAACTATCATGATGGAGCGGCCTTCCATATGTGCAAGTGGACACTGCTAGTCATGTGGTCTCTTATCACTCCATGCCTGCAACCTAAGGGCCTTGAGGTATCATCTCCTTAGTTATCCCACAAAATGGGGATAACAGACACCATTACAACACTCAAGCAGAGTGCACTATGATCAAAACATCACAATGCATGTTGCACATCTTGATCTGCATGATCTATTGCACAATCTCCATGATGAAAGTGACCCAAGGGGTTTTCTTTTTATAGCCTCATGATCTAACCATAGTCCAAAGAATATGGAAGATCTTGTCCACATATAACTGTCGGCTGTTAGATTTGAGTCCGCCAAATCTGCTCTATCGAGTCAGCTCAACAAGGATGCTTGACCCAATCTCCTACACATCCAACTCGTAGTCGATTGTTAAGATGGTCGATCCACCGCCCAACTATCTTCGATTATTGGTCGACTATCTAACTGAAAGCCACATCGGATACTCAACCAATTGGTGAAGTGTGTTGGTCGATCACCTGACTGACTGAATCCAAATGTAAGTCGACCTCTCGACCAACTGAACCCATAAGATGTGTGATGAACCATCAATGTTTGATATTCTAGCAAAAACTATTCCAAATAAATCACATTGGAAACTCATAATCGATGATGATGCCTTTAATCTTTGGAGGCATGAGCAGGGAAAAACCATCATCTTCTTTGATGGTGCATCGAAAGCAAAACCAAGGGAAACAGGTGTGGGGGGAGTACTTTATGACTATGATGGGCCAAAGAAGCTATCATTAGCTTAAGACCTAGGTCATTCTTCCAACAATCAGGTTGAGGCCTTAATAGTTTTCATAGGCTTAAAAATTCTTTGGGCATAAAAAAACAAAGTTCTCATTGTAATTGGTGACTTTGAATTGGTCATCAATGGCTTATGGAGCTTCAACACCTGTAAGCAACACAGTTTACAAAGAATCGCCAAAGAGTGTGAAAAATTCCACACAATAGAATATTCCCATATCTTTCACCATCAAAATAGAAGGGTTGATTCCCTTACCAAAGATGCTAAGAACCTAGATCAAGGGAAAAGAAGTGGACACCACTATAAAACTCAGTTAGACAGGTTCTATGCTATGTAAGTCTATATATATTTTACACTCCTTTGTTAAAATTTACACTTCGCGAAATGAAAACAACTTTGTAAAAAAAAATAGAGCCACCTAGATGGCAAGAGATGGAACTCCCTCTCCTCAGCGAGATGTTTTTTATCCTTTTTGAAATTCATGTCCTATCTTGTTGATTCGGCTCTGTTGCAACTTCTTTTTTAATACAAATCTAACCATTAATATTAAAAAAAATGTTTGCAAAGCCAGAGGGAAGGAAGGTGGGCATAGTCTTTGACCAAGTGGACATAAAGAATATGGGTTTTCCTGGACACTTTCTAGTAAAGAAGGAGGAATGAATCCTTGTATTCTTTCCTCCAATATAAAGTGTTGTGGTATACGAATGGGTATTGTCTTCAACGACAAGTGTCATCCCCATCATCTTGTTGCCTCCATCTAATGCACTATACTACATATTTTCCCTTTGTTGTTTATGGGAGTAAATGGTTCTTCCTTGAGTTAATCTTTGTCCTCACCAACGTGGAAGGCTCCTCCTCTTCAACGTCAAAGGCATGGAGAAGGTTACAAATTTCATAGGAGGGGGAGCCCGTTGGCACCATTAATCTTCCTCACTATCTATTTTTCTCATTTTTTGTCCTTCTTACACTGTTGATGCCAACAAGGCTCTCAGTAGAGCAAGAATTATGGACCACTATCATTGTCGTGATAGTTCTGTTTTCAGAGTGTTAAAGGATGTTAAGAATGGTATCCACCATTGTGACTAGTAAATCCAAGAGATGCAGAGTAATTTTATGTATTTAGCTCTTCAATTATCTATGTGAAGGATGAGTTTGAGGAGAAGAACAAGAAAATGAGGTCCCAATTGCTTACTATTAGAGATTGGGAGATGGAGTCATGAGCTACTATGGAAATTCTAAGAAGAAAGCATCTAGAAAGTGTCGTCGCCCTAGCTTCCCTTCAAACTCTAGTACTCAATATGGTACTTAAAGGATTAAAAATTGATTGCCATTTTTTTTAACTTACAGTGTATGCGTAAGAGTGCAAATGTGGATCATTGGGATATTTTAGTTTTGGACATTGTAGGACTAGGTTCATTGAGATAGTTTAAATTTGGGCATAACAAACTTGATTATAGATGTTGTTTTAAGTTTTTAGTTCATTATATCTATAGAAATTAAGACAACAAAGAAGGGATAAACATTTGACAAAGTTGATCCAATAGGATGAAGAAGAAACAACTAACCTTAAAAATGCAATGATTATGAGATCTAAAGTGGTAAGTTCAGTAGTGTTAGGCAAATGTAGTATTTAGATATGTAAATTCGAGAGCAATAATTTAGACTCCACTATAAAATTGATTTGAAATCAATTTATTAGATCAGAGTGTATGCAAGCATTTCACGATCTAGGAATTGACTTGATATTTACAATGATTGATTCTACATATCAAAGAAAGGCAACATGTATTGGGCGAAGCTAGTCTAGATTTGAACCTACATGGCAACTAATTATAGACTTTCACACATACTAATATACAAAACTAGTTTGGTACTGAGTTTTTTAATCAATTTTCATGTTATATGATTATGCATATGTGGGGCATCGAGTTTTAGATATTG
>JZKD02S1315183.1:0-11854 GCA_000966675.3 Picea glauca
GACTGCCAAGCAAAAATGCATGTATATGCTTTGCAACAAGGCTAGGCAAGGGAAAAAAGGCTAAAAAATTAGACCCAGAGTGAATAGGAGATGTCAAGCAGTGACACGACAAGAACCACAATAGAAACAAGATCAATCTAAGGAGAAAAGTACTTCAAACCCTAAGAAAGAAGATTCTTCCCCAGTATGGTCGCCAATTCTATTATGAGGAAAATCTCTCTATGGCTAGGGTCAACCACAACAGACATGAGCAACTGTAGAAATTAACTCAATTCCAACATATTCTATATAAACTAATGTGCAAATGAGGTAAAAAAGAGGCCTACCTCGTCCAAATGTTTGATGATGTCCACCATTGAGCACTTCGACCCAAAAATTTATACCTACAACAAGTTATCAAGAAACAAGAAAATCAAGCATATAGTGATAATATAACAGGTTATCACATTAGATAGCATAATCCATTAATATTCAAAACAACCATGCTCATGGATCATAAAACATATATTTTCAAGATATCAATTGGACGGGAAAGGAGTATTTCTATTAATAAATGATCAGCAGAAGTGAAAACATTACAGACTTCCGTATCGACAAGGTTTAGAACCGAGAAATCGAGTTCCTTCCAACTGGGCCTCCACCACTTCAATCCTCCATAAAAGGCAAGCTCATATAAGGGAGACAAAGAGGTTCTCCATCAATAAGGGAAGAGCTTGGGAGATGAACATTGTGTTTAGACTTAAAGGACAAAGGGATGCAGACTCAATAATGAATTAATAATTTCTCCAGAGTAACTTTGCTCTCAAAATTGAATTCTCTCTCCTTTTCCAAAGCTCAGAATTGGCTTCTTTATAGCCTTCAAAATGAAATTGAAGGGCCGATTCAGAACGTTTCCAGTATATGGAAGGCCAAGGATTAGAGATGTTATATCGTGACATGGAAACCTGACATTTATTTTTGATTTTCTAGCATAAATCCTGATGTACGTGGGCTGTAGTGGAGCAGCTAGCGTATAAGCATTTTGTATAACTTGTAAGGTGTGTACAAGTGGAAAAATATTTATTTTTGTCTTTGGATTCATTAATCAGGGAAAATAAGTCTGCATAGGGAAATGGAGTAAGGCTCTCTCTTCAATATTTCATAGGGTGATGCAAATCTTGTTCTAACATAAAATCAGCATCAAATTTCTGGAAGATATCTTATCAAGGTTTGGTTTCCAAAAAAGGATTGTCATTTATAATGCTGCAACTTTCAAATCTGATCCTCTGATTAAATTTTGTGGAAAATTTGGAATTCATCTTATTCATTCTAATTCATACTACCCACAAGGTAATGGACTTGTAGAATACTCAAACAAGAGCTTGATGAAGATTGTTAAAAAACTATTGGAAAACAACAAAAAAGGATGGGATTCTAAGTTGAAGTTTGCTCTCTTGTCTGATAGAGTGACAACTAAGAAATCAATTGATACTTCACCATTCCAATTGGTCTATGGGACAGAATCTCTATTTCCTACACAATTATCTTTACCTGTGGCTAAATTTATTCAAGATCATGAGGGAGAACCAAATGATATGGTTAGAAGGATGTATCAGCTAGTAGAGTTTCAACATTCTAGAGAACAACAATTTTAAAAGGCACAAAATCATCAGTAGAAGATCAAAGACACCTTTGACAAAAAGACTAAGAAATAATATTTCCATCTAGGAGACTTAGTACTAAGATGGGATGCTCAAGGAAAAGACAAAGGTAAGCATGGTAAGTTCGATGCATTATGGATGGGTCCTTTCAAGATTCTTGAGGTTTTACACAATAACACTTTCAAGTTGCAGAATTTGGAAGGCATTAAAATATCTGGTGGCCCAGTTAATGGGAATTTTCTCAAAAACTACTATTACTAAGGTCGTGGGTGGCCTCAGAGGGAGATCTCCATCCACGGAATATCGATGTGTTAGGTTAGTTTTCATAATAATGACTCCATTCCCAACGGATAAGGCACTGTAACTGCAGAGGTTCTTGGAACCTCATAGGGAGATCTCCATCCATAGAAGGAGCTAGATGTTAACACATGAAATGTACTGGAGTCAAATCTACCTCATTTAAATTTTTTGCTTGGTTTGTTGCAAGAATACCATTAGTGTTTTTAAGACCATGTGTTAATTCTTAGTCATTTAAGTCATTTTATTATAGCTTTAGGTTAAGTTTCATTAAGTCATGCTTTTGGGTCTTGAGTTTTATTTGGGTAAATAAGTAAGTTATTGAACTTGCTTTAGGTTTGGTTATAGATTCAAGTCACATATCTCTTATATTGTCTCGATGTCATCATATAAAAGGGAGCGAGTTTAAGAGTCATTTCATGATTGTTTTGGAAAGTCCCAAGGGTGATTCATGTCATAGATAAAGGGTTAATAGAGCTGTCAAACTCAATTTGTACCTTCATATCCTGCATCCAATCAAATCAGAGTTCATTGCTAAAGTTCCTAATGTTTCACAACATCAAACCATTAAAAGTAAAATCGTTGCAGAATCCAGTAAGGATTTGTAATCACAAGTTTGATATGTGGGAGTCAGTGAAGTCTTGTTTTTTGTGTTGTGTCATGATGAGTGAGTTTCAAAAAAGAGATTTAGATCGTTTTGTAGCTATCAAACAGGTTCAAGTTTTTATTGTTGCGAAAATGTGTTCGTTTCCATTTTATGAGATCACTACGAAAACTCCTGTAGTGGTCGATGTTATATTTTTGCTCATTTTCCTTTTGATTGCTGACTACCTCCTCTCATTTTCAAGTTTTTTGTCCTAATTTGCAGTCACTTTAATGTCTCATTCACAGCAGAAAATCCATTTGCACCCTAAAATCCTCTTTGCTATGAAAATTTATATTGAATGTCAAAACCATGTTCTTTCCCAACAACATAGAGGATTTACCTTTTGACCATACTCAGACTTGATCACCGATCTTTCCTTCAATTCCATTTTGGTATTGATGTTCTAAAATTATCATCCTATATCAATTTCCCACTTGTTGTGAAACTCTGTTTCGCTGCCAAAACCATGTTTAGTAGTGAACCCTAGCACCCTGAATTTTCCTGTACAGTTTTGAATTTCTGGTTACTATCCAAGTTTTCCCTACTCATTTTATTTCTCTCTGACAGTCATGGAATCTGTAAAGAAAAATAATAAAATATACAAATGAGGTGAAACTATGAGATCTGAACCTCATGACATGCATCTGGTTAATTTAGATCCTTTCATCAGAGAATTTTTTCAGAGAGTAGGATGCTTCACTTTCTGTGAGAAATGGCAGAAGGGGCACATGGAGGTATCTAAGGAGTTTGCACTGAATTTTGATGGTGTCAAGACCAAAGTTGGATCACTTGAGTTTCAGGTAACAAAATAGACAATTGCAACAACAACATAGATGCATTTTCAAGGTGAGAGATGGTTCAAGGGGATAGCCCTAGACTCTGCATTTTTCCTTGACTATTTCAAAAAAGAGTATCAAGATCATACCATATCTAAAGGAGTGCCAAGGAGTCACATAAAAAAATATTTTGACAAGATTCTAAGAGAAATTAAGAGATACTTCACCTATGAGGGACGTTTCAACATGGTGTACCAATACCATATCATATTACTCATGCATTTTACTGGTAAGAAACTCCTGAATTTTCCCTTTTATCTTTTCAGAATCTTGGGTAAAATGCCTGATAAGGTGCAGGATAAATCTAAATTAGTTGAAAGTAGCATATTTCATCCTGGCCTTATCAAGATGCTAGTCTTAGAGGAGCTCAGTAAAACAAGTGGATATTGGGACACCTTTTTGTCCACATTAGGTATTAGTGCATATATTATTAGTATTCCTCATACAAAGAGAAAAACCCTTTCCTCAACTAAGAAAGTAGTTAAAAAAATTTTTGGTAAGTCAAAGAGGAAAAAGTATCAAGAGGAGAAATATTTAGAGTAGGTTATGAATAAGGTTGAAGATGTGATAGAGTCCTATGACAGTAAGAAAAGTAAGAGAAACGTTGAATTCATTGCTGAAGTAGTGAAAATTCCAAAACCTATAAAAGCTTTTACTAGGTCAGGATTGAAAGAAGATCTACTTTCTGTAAATGAAGGTGCAACGGAGGTCCAGGTCTCAGAAGAGGTCCATTCCTCATCAAGAAAAGGGTAGTGTTCAGTCAAAAAACATCTAAAAAAGAAGTACCTAGAAAACCTTTGAATAGGTCAACAATAAGACAATTAAATCCTATGAAATAAGGTGCATCTCAAACATATGTTCATGATGCAGCCAAAGCACTTGTTCACTAAGAGCCTCTAGAAATGATTGAAACACAATCCCCACTAGATCCAAGCAATCATACAATAAAGAGACTTAGAAATCTATTGAAGGATGCACAAGTTGAAATTGTGCAATTGAGGCAGGAGAATAGAGAAATGAAAACTACAATAAAAGAGCACTTGGATAGTTGTGAGGTAGTTATTGATAAAATCATAAATATGGTCAAAATATCCTTGCCCTTGCACAATCAAGTGAAGAATGTCTACAAGAAAAATATGGTTTTGAAATTTGAAAATATATTATTGAAAAGAGAGTTGCAATAATTGAGAGAAAAAGTGGAAAAGAAGAACCTAGACCTGTTAGCAGATGCAACAATTAATTAAGATAGAGGAAACTCATTTTTGAAAACTGCACCCATTTTGAGAAGGATATGGTTATGTGTTGCTATAAACCCTAAAGAATACTTTTTGTCTTATGATGTTTGATGGTCCAGTTACAATTTTGAATAATAGCCAAGTCAAAAGAAAGGTTAAGGAGTGAAAAGGATGCATAACACCACCTTACAAGGTTTTCACACCAACAACAATTTGCAGAATCCAAAACAATTGATAAACAAAGTTTTCACAACAATTTCCAGTTATTAGCTGCGAAACTGTTGAAACAGAGTTTTCGCAACAGATTCCACTAGTTCGCTGTAAATTCGCACAATCAACCTTAGATCGAATATTTAAACTACCACATGTGTATCAATTTCCTCCAATGTTTCAGATAATCATGAAATACACATGTCCCATCAATCTATCCTTTCTAAATCATGCAACATGTGTTGTCTTTGTTGTATTTATGAATGTAGACAAGATCCTAGGTTTTAGGAGTTTGTTAGATTTTCTGTTGTTATCCCATAAAATGAACTACTAAGTGGATGGAATCCAATGTAACAACTAGATTTTTAACTCCTATAAGAAAAAGAACATGTGTAAGGCTATATATTGTAAGAGGTAATCGTTTTTAAGGGTTCAAATGATTAGAGACTGAGGCTCATACTTCTAGTTATGATTTTGAAACTAAGAAGACTATGTATCTAGATTGAAGGACTCTAATGTAAATACAAGATCAAATTTGTTTTTTCCCAACTTGTTCTTTGTCTTATGATTTCGTGGAATACTGTCTTTGAATGGTTCATTACAATGTTATTTACAGTTTTTGTAGTAAATGATTCGTTGCATACATTGTGAGTTTTTCCATGCAAGTACTCTATATTTCTGGATTAGAAAGTTTCTAATTTATGATATTTTCTTCGTTAAATGATTCAGTGTTATTTACTTCAGTGTTATCCTCCTTTTCTTTTGTTCATTTGTCCATGGTTTGTTGATTGGATTTTGTTTTATCCCTTCCCCGTTGGAGCATAGTATTCATTCATTTAGTTTACTAGACTACGTCTTAATCCATGTCATTTTGATCCATTCTCTCATTTAAAACTATCAATTTACTTTGATATCCTGATGGGTACTAGGCTTACCTTTATAGCAGTCTAAAGGTTGCATCTAGTGCTAACATATTTTAAAAAACAAATTTTCCTTTTTCTATGTAAAAAATAAACTCCTTTAATGCTTCTCTAATTGCGTCATGAAATTGCATGATTTTCGAGGGTTGAACCCCATGAAAATTGATTTCTGACTTTCACTTCTCTGCAACTTTTTTATTTTTTATATTTACCTTTTATATTAATAGTTTTTTAGAAATTTTGTGGTAGCCCACATGGTGTAATGTAAGAGACTCCTCTTCAAAGATTTATGCACTTGTGAAGTCAGTTCCTAAAAAATTATGCTAGTTTCCATCAATCTCTTCTCTGACCAGATGAATTCTTCTATTACGTCATCTACTTCCATGGATTTGGGTCTTTCTTCAATTTCGGGTACATCTTGTCCCCCTTTTTGAGTTTCTCTTTTTCTTTTTATAGAAGTGTGAACAATATGAGATTTTTCCATTGTTTTCTTAGTACGGTCCTTGTTTCCACTGACGTCTGAATTTCTGATGGATGTCCTTCTTTGTCCCAGACCACTACTAAGAGGTTTGGTTTTTGTTGAAGTACTTTTTTGGGATGCATTTAGTGAATTAGGGTTTTGATTGGTTTCCCCTATGTGAATTTTCCTATAACACTCATTCGTGTTGGCCAATTCTTCAATATTGTTTAAGGTTTCTTCAATAGAGGCCTTGGGAAGATTATGGTTATCTCCCCCTCCTTCTTAGAATTTCTCTAGCTTACTAAAATATGAAGAATACCTGACTAAAGACATATGTGCAGAAAATGAATCTTTGGGATCAAAACCCTTGATGTCTTGGGCTTGTTTCATAATGAGTTGATCCAATTGAACAACAAATTCATCTAAAGGGGAGATATGTTTGACATATATCTCTCCAACCCTCCATGGCAATGGAATATATTATTTCTTCCTTTTCTCATTGAAAAAGTGTGTCTAATACTTATACTATTTTCCCACCTTAATGACGAAAAGTTGATTAGACACATAGAATGGTAACAACAAGGGTTTCCCCTGGAACTCAACAATATGATAAGACTAAATTCCTCCAAGGTTTCATAAACTCCTTTCTTGACAAGAAAGGATGTATCCTCTAGTGACAACCTTGACATAGTAGGACCGTGAATCATTTTCTTGAAATCAAACATAAAACCATTTTGGACCGCATAAAATTGTATGGGGCTTTATGCCTCCATAAAACTGGGTATAAAAAAAAAGTTGGTTCTTTTTTAAAATCAACACTTCTTTCTCTAGGAAAGTCCTCAAATATGTGATAGTAAGAAATAACAAAGACCAAATACAAATACATGTAGAATTTTTTAGTTTTTCTTAGACCCTCTAGCTGAAACAAAATCTCATTTGAGATGATGTGATCTGATTCGATCATGAAGTTTTCATGAATAGCATTGTGGAGAATGTACACAATGTATTTTGGCACATAGGCCATGGAATCTAGTTTGATTATTCTGGTGAAAATCCAAGAAAACTCTTTATATGGATACTTTAGAGAACGTACCTCCACTTGAGCGGAATTGATGTCAATTCTCAGGATGGCAAGATAAATTTCAAAGGTCTACTCCTCCTCCATGTTATTTGAGAAACTCGTCTTCTTTTGCACTCCTGAAAATCATAGTTGGGTTTGGAAGTCCTGAATACTGAAGGGGACAAAGAAATTGGCATCTTCCCTTGTATTTGAATAATTATTCGCTTTGTGTCAAACTTATCGGCACACCAAAGAACTAGTTCTTTGAAGTCTACTACTTCAAGTACACACCCGACCCGTGCAATGACTGAACTCTAGACCTTGTTTAACTCTTTCTTTGCAGGGGTAAGAGAAAAATACCACTTATATTCCTATGACCACTAGAATTGGTGGTCTTCACATCGAAAGGTGTTGAAAGTGTCTCCACAATACAAGTCTTTCCTTTTATTTGTCATGTATTTACATTGATTTCATTTTTTACGAATAGGTGGTGCTCCTGTTGATATAATTTTTTTACAACAAGGAATTTTATTTATTTATTTATTTTACCATGTATTACATTGATTTTCAACTATTGTAGCTCTTATTTCAAAGTTGCTAGTTTTCACGGTCCGATTTTGAATTTATTAGAAATCTTTTACAAAATCCACGCCACTTAATAACGATATTAGGTTCACACAAGTGGTGTCTAACATGGTTGTGGGAAAGTAAATTCCACCGGGAATGGTGATATGATGTCGGGAAACATGAAAACTAATTAAGTATGGAGGTGTGAAGTGAGGAACAGAAAGTGCAATATGATGAATGTGGGATTGCGGGGTATGGAGAACAAAATAGAAGTAAGAGGGACTCCCACATCTGCAATCATGAAATAGGGTAAGTATAAGAAAAGTTGATTTTATGGGTTGCGAAAGTGGATGAGTCATTCTGGAGGATGCGAGATTGTGGGGTGCAGGAATGTGGGTCTTGGGAATAAGGAAAATGAAATGGAGGGGTTTCTCGCATCCACATTCAAGAAATTGACTAAGTATGAAAAAGGTAAGTGGTGCATTATGCATGATGCAGAAATAGAAGTGGTCGTTTTGAGTGTTGTGGGTTTGCAGGTTGCATGGACACAGGAATTTGCGGGATGAAGAGTGGATTGGTCTCCCACAACGATGAAAAATGTTTAATATTTGGAATTTTTAAGTAAGAAAAGTGACCAATTATAGATTTGCAGACCTACAAACTTAATAGTAGCTTGACCCACAACCCACATTTTAAAGGGAAAAACGATTAAGCATAGAATATACAAGAGACACAAGAAGAAAAAGAATAAGACTAAGGATGGATCTATATGCATTGATTTGATTAACGAATGGAGATCGACAACAAGCTACCAACACTCTCATTATTTCTTACGGACTGGAGAGTGAGACAAATTGTATTTTGTGGGAAATGCCCAAAATTTTAGGAACCTATTTATTGTAGACTATGTAATGGATGATACAAAGGATATCATAAATGTCTCTTTTCCCCCATTTAAAATATTTGTGAATGATAAATGATATGTGATATATGCATTTTTCTCCTTTTTATCTGAATAACATTATGATTTTTTTCTACAGAAAAAATATGATTGTAACAAGTCCACTGTTGACGCCCAAAAGTGCAATGTAGGGTACCTTCTTGCAAATGGTTGCAACACCTTATTATTTATTTGTATTTAATAATATACTAATAGGTGGGACCCCTTGTGTGACTATGAAAAAAATATGACACTTATGTTTTGTGTGTTTATTACTGAGTTGCGATACAAGCTCTACAATTATTGGCTTTTAAATCGTTGTCCAAATAATTGATCACATAATGTTATGGGTAATGTGACTAAAGAGGGAATTATGTTATCCTATATGTCTCTCACAAGTATTATTATGCTGAATTTAGTTTGGTGAAGGATATACACTCTAGTTTTTATATATATAGTGTATGGTATGGTGATTACCTTGATTTCATGCTACAAGGGTTGCACACGTTATTTAAATTGGAAGTCTAAAGGTTGGGACACAATATCCCTCACAAGTCTTGATGTATGTTACATTGGGGTTTTGAAAGAGTTGGAACATTTGTAAGTTTGAAACATAGGCAAAATATGATGTGTTCGACTTGCATTAAATCGATTTGGAGCTAGTGGTTGATGTGTTGTATGGTTAGCTGCTCATACTGGCCTTGGATGAATGTGTAAGTGTAGATACGATGTGCAATAAATGCATGTTGCTCTAACCTACCTCGAGCATGCCACCCTAGCCATTTCCCATTTTTTCTTTGTTGGTTACTTCTAATCCACTTTGTTCGGTTGTGGAAGAGGAATACAAACCTGGTCGATTCCCTTGGGAAACTTTTACACACAGGTATGAGTTTTCTTGCTGCTCCATCCATGAAATTTTCTCTCTACTCTTTAATTAAGTAAAGAGTTGGCTCTTAAATTTTCTCACTGACTGTGCATTTCCAAATTTTTATGGGATTTTCGACTGTGTATGGATTATTGGTTAAGTTTGGTCTCTATGACATTGTATGTAACTATTCTCATTAAAAATGATATGGGTATCTCTTATTGTCTGTATTTTCTTCATTGTTGTACCTGTGGAAAATAGATATTGTTTGGAAGTTTTTGGGCCTGCCTTGCCTATGGTTTTCTTTGGTGCTTCCTCTCTGTTTGATGAGAATGGTACCACTGTTCACATCCTTTGGATTATTTTTAGACTCTACCTGTCATTTAATTATGTGGATTTCATGGCTATCATGCCCACACCCTTATGTAAGCGTTGTAAATACGATTGTTGAAACTTATGGTGGTGCTAGACTGTTGAATATATTCCTTTGGCCAAACCTCAAAATATTGGTTAGATCAACCTCCGATACCACATCATTGTTGATGATTTTTTATCGAACCTTGTATTTGAAAAACAGTGCAAGGGTGGCCAACCCAACATTTAATAAAGGCACTATTCGTGCTCTTTTAGTCATGGGTTTTGTTGATTGTTTATTGTGCAATGTTAGAAATAATGCTAAGATCAATTATCTTTTTTTTTTTATACAGTTTGTCATGTGGCAATGTTGAGGTGATGACAGTGTTGCAAAAATATTGTTTAATATATACGACCTGTTTTGTTAGCATGCTTGAGGTGTTCGATTTTTATGAGAAAAGAGTATCTCTGTGGAAGAAATATATATGCGTTGAATGAGTTTTTACGAACCAGAATAAAAAAAGGAACTTTGGAGGCTTTGTTATTTGAAATCTTAGTTTGGAATTGTGTTATACACAGGGATCCCTTTTGATTCCACTTTGTGAAACTATGTAGTGGTTAATAGAGTATTGATGGTAATGATGTGGACCTGAGTCTGTCCATTCTTCGACTATTGGTTGTGATTATTGGAATACTATGTCTCCTTGACTCTATTGTGCGTGAGCTATGTTATCAATGTTGAATGTTTCTTGGGAAATAAATTATGAAATGATTCCTGCAATGCAATTTCTAAATGCAAAATGAACAGCCTTGAAGTGAAACACCAATTTTGGAATTTTGGAAATAGAGTGTTGAATTTAAATTTTGAAACAATAAAGGGTTTGGAATTTTAATTGATTTTGAAAATGGCATTGTTTGTTATGGATAATGATAGAACAATAACCATTGGAGTCCCTTCCATTATATCATTTTTATGCAAAATACACTCCCCTCATTATCCCAATTACAGTTTTTTCACTCCATGTTATGTTGTGACTCATTTTTAAGGAGAAGTATGTATGGAAATAAAAGAAATAATATAGAGGTTAATTGATGATTGGTATTTTGGGAGCTGGTTATATACACAGTTAATTGTTTTTATGATTTATTGAACAATATCCATGTATCTTTCACCCTCCATGATATCATTTTACGTACAATACAAACCCCCCATACTCCCATTGACCATATCAACCCCCTGTTTGTATGGAAATTAATTGATGACAATTTTATGGGTGGATTGCATGTGTCTTGTAGTAAATAATATAGCCAACTCTTGATTTATTTAAGTGGAGTTTCATGTACATATTATTAAGATTTTTTCATGATTCATTGAATATTTGCTTCATGACGAGTTTTTTCCTAGCAGGTGCAGTAATGGTAGAAGGAACATGGGTAGGGGACAACATCAAGAAGAGACCTAATTCCTCACATAGTAAATATGGATTTTGATGATTGAGGTTGTTTTATATGTTGAAGATAATATTTTACAACAAACATATATTTGGCATTGTTTTGGACAACTTGGATATAATGCTTTTTGGGGACATGATTATATAACATTTTGTTGGTATTTATCATTTGAGAATATATATATGAAGCGAGAGTTAAAAAGAGATATTTTTGAATTAAATGATTTGAATATTTGTTATGTCAGATAATTATAAAATGAAATAATTGGGAGTCACAAGGGGTCCCACCTATTTAGTTATTATTTAAAGACCCTTATTTATATGTTATTATTATTTATTTGTCTCAAACTAATTAGTTAAGTTAATTTGAATT
>JZKD02S1315205.1:14548-63181 GCA_000966675.3 Picea glauca
TTGGACTTCTACCCCGCGAGCCCCGAGCTCACGAGATCCCTGGATCTCCACCACCTGTCCTCCTCGGATGGATGGCTCAGATCCTCTCATAGCCTCGCTTCTCGCGACTTAAAGCGTCCAAATTTTGGACTTCTACCCTGCGAGTCCCGAGCTCACGAGATCTTTGGATCTCCGCCACCTGTCCTCCTCGGATGGACGGCTCAGATCCTCTCGTAGCCTCGCCGCTCGCGACTTAAAGCGTCCAACTTTTGGACTTCTACCCCCGCAAGTCCCAAGCTCACGAGATATCTGGATCTCCGCCACCTGTCCTCCTCGAATGGACGACTCAGATCCTCTCGTAGCCTCGCCGCTCATGACTTAAAGCATCCAAATTTTGGACTTCTACCTCGCGAGTCCCGAGCTCACGAGATCTCTGGATCTCCGCCACCTATCCTCCTCGGATGGGCAGCTCAGATCCTCTCGTAGCCTCACCGCTCATGACTTAAAGCGTCCATATTTTGGACTTCTACCCCGCGAACCTCCGAGCTCATGAGATCTTAACCCTCATCTATCTCCCTATATATCTAACGACTGTCGGGTTTCCTAGCTAAGATATGGCGGTTCAGATCTGTCCCGATGTCGTTCCCTTTCCTAACTGTTCTTTGGACATGGAAAAACCAACGGTCTAGATGTCCTCATGGGGTCTGGGGATCTACGAATCAGATTTCCTCACTATTCATGAAGATAAGGGAAACAAATTCCCGAGAACGGACTGGATACCTGACTTAGTTCAACCTGGGCATGATTATATTCATTTTTATCGACGTGAGTCGTGCATGGCTTCCTCTATTACAATCATAGGTCCATTAGTTATTATCAAAACATTCACAAACATTCTTACACCAAAATCGTTCACAATCTCACAGTGTTGTGAGTATATATGTATATCAGTATATGAATTTCAAGATGCAATACATGAAAATACTTATCAGAAATAACACCTGAAGTGGGTACGACTACTGAGAGGGGTGCTCGTTTCCACCCAACCGTAGGCTCAGCGACTCCCAAAGGATTTACCACTAGCCACCCCCGAGCCGAGACCATGATTCTCTGAGACTGCGTCTCTCTATCTGCCAGTGACCAGAAGTGAAGGATGTAATCCCTCCTCTCTACTATCACTCACTCTGCGTAAAATCTGCTAGAGTTCCCCTCGCGTCTACCTTTTCAATCGACCCTGTCATACGCCTTATCCTCTCGCGAGGTTGCATGTGGCACGATTACCCTCGCGCCGATCAGGCCTGACAGCTCTACGGATGGGTGGTTCACCATCCCATCCCTCATCAAGCCGCCCGCCTACCAGCCTGCAAGACATTAAATTTGGGGGCTAGCGAGCCGCTTTTGGTTCTCCGGGCCAGTGGAGTCCAAATACGGTATTTATTCAGGGTGGAAGTTAACACCACCTTTTCAGGAGCCTTCCACCGCCATCGTGGTCTCTTTTCTGCACATCCCCTCTCAGCAGTCCTGCAATAAATTCAAATATTATTCACATTCATTGACCTTTTCCTGCAGGTCCATTTACATCACATATTCATACTTATGAGTTTGCCATAGTCCTTGGCTAGTCCAGTTATATTTACAATCTGGGGGAAACAAGGTGTTATAGGTGGGATATTGTTCGGATGATTCTTAGATGATAGCAGTAGGTTGGCGGTGATGGAGTATTAGGGATTCTCCCTTTGATAGTTGGAGACTAGGTGTTGTGGATGCCCTATCAGTTTGTGACCACATAGAATTCTCTGTGATGTCTTATTTTAGAGCTGGTTTAGTTGACTTCATTGAGATACATTGGTTGGATATGATCCTCGATAGTGGGGATATTACAGGGGATGATTCTTTGAGGCATTACAGCTTGTGGATGTAGGTGTGGAGGATGCAATTTAGGCAGGAGGATTGGTTATTTATGATCAAAATGGCACAATGAAAACATGATGAGTCCTTTATGGTGTTAGCATTGTACCCTGAAACTCTATGAGTTGACATTTTGGCAGCTGGTACAGATGGGAGAGTGAGTTGTTACTTTCAAGAGCTCATTCATATGATGTGATGGATCGGTTTCCTAGGTGGTACATTCTATGAAGAGTGTATTGAGTCTTCACAGTATCTGGTTGCTCTATTGATAGGTGGCCTTCAGGGGGGGCCTGGTGTTATCACACTGTAGAACATTATGGTGGGTGGTAGGTGCTCTGCATCCTTCATATGGGTTTGGGACCCGGGATCATCATTAGTTTAAGTTTGGTTCAGTTCTTTGTTCCTATGTGTATGATAGCATTGCTTGAGGATAAGAAATATTTGGGAAGGGAGGATTTTTCATGTCCCCATTTTTGGATTCCCCTATTTGGTGGTGGAAATGACTCCCATGGCTCATCATTAAAGAAAAAGGAAGTCAAAAGGGGTTATTTAATGTCACTCAGTTAGGAGATGTTATGTATTTAAAGTGACATTAAGGACATAAATTTACTTTAGATTAATAAGTTACTTAACCATTATTAAAAGTGACTTTTAATCTTAAGTGAAAGAAAAAGGGGGATAAGGGTTATATTTGATTTATTCAAAAAGGGGAAAGTTCTAGAAGTCATATTTGATTTAGTAAAAAAAAAGGGGAAATTTCTACAAGGCATGGAAGAAGGATAAAAGGAGGGGTAGGTCTTCACTTTGAAATTATGATTTGATCTCTCATTTTGGAGTACTCTTGGAGCCATTATTCTGTTAGGGTTTAAAAAAATACTTCCACCATTGTAGTTTAGTTTCAGTGGTGAAATATCCACCCTAGGTAGACAAGAGGGGAATCCATCCAAGATTTCCATTGGAGCTTCAATTTGGTGTTTCTATTCGATTGGAGATTTACCAGCTCGTGCAAGATATTGTGAAAATTTCTAGAGGAGGCCAATCCCATACGTTTGCATGTACCAGGAGGGTTTCGATGAATCTTTTTAGATACATCCTTGCTGGTTGAAGACGAGGGTCCTGCGAGGCCTTGCTAGTTTCCCTGGTTTATCTTGTGAGGATCTTTGTAGACTAGAAATTGTTGTAGGAGGGTTTCTAAAGGAATCCTCGTTGGTTGAACACTAGTGGTCCTGCAAGTCCCCACTTGACACCCAAAGTCATCTCCTCGGGATCTTTGTAAGAGATTTTGTGGTTGTAGAAGGTCGTTTGGGTCAGATCCATGAGGGTTATAGTGGATTGGAGGGACATTTGCAGTGTTGGAGCAGATCATAGTAGGGATAGGAGATCCTTGGAGAAATTAACATCATCTCTTATCATCATGGTTGTGTGATTGGTTACTGAAGGTGTTATTCCTTTGTTGGAATACCTGTGTTGTCTAACATGGTATTAGAGCAAGGTTTGAAGACACGCTCATGTTGTAGATCGAGATCGTGAATCCGAGTTGTCTCATCTCCATTTTCTTCCATTTTTGTACATTTCTAGGCTGAGAGGATTGTTCCATTGCATTTGGAGCACTCTTTTTAGTCAATAACTCTTTTGTTTTCACTTGAAAAGGTTTATGTTTGCCCAAGATACGGCCATTTCAGCTAGATCCGGAGGTATAAAGCCTTAATACGCCCTTTTTAAATTTTTGCAGAGTATTATTTCGGTTATATTTCGATTTTATATTGTTTGTTTTCAGGTTGCTACTCTTTTACATCTGCATATGATATTTTCCCCACACCCTGTGTGATCTCAGAAAATCAAAAACAGATAAGAAAAGGTGCATTTTTTGGGTAAGCTAACCGAGATCTAACCCTTGTTTTCATCGAGAAACGAAAATTTTTTCTTCTGTGAAAAGATTTTTTTATGAGCATGCTCTCCAAGGTCGTCTTCCACAACAACAACAACACCCCCAATCCTCCTGCTAAACAATACAATATGTTTTGTTATCCCACTTGGTTAAAAGTTGCCTTATTAAGTAAGAGGTATTGAGTTCAAGTCTCTCTTTTTGTTACTTTTTGGAAAAAGTTCATGCTCCATTGTAAAGTGTATTTCACTTCAAGTATAAAAGTGAATCACTATAAGTAGGTTTAATATTTTATTTCACAGTTATTTATTTTGCATGCATCTTTCTTTTATAAAGTAACTTCATTGTAAAAGTGATCCCCACTTCTTTTTATAAAAGTGGGTCACTTCATAAATCAACTTACACCACCACGTGGTCCTTTGGTTATCGTTTATGCATTTTTTTAAAAGGGCATATCTTTCACATCTGAAGTCTGTTTTTAGTGTCGTTTTTTTAAAACCACCTAATTTTTCAAGATATTTCCATCCAGATCATCAGTTTTAGTTTTTAAATCCATAGTATCTACATATTTAATATGGCTTCTTCTAGTAATTATTTTCTTACCAGCACCAACTACTTCTAATGAAAATCCCATATGGAGGATTTATTAAGAAGTAAAGGCTTGTATCAGATTACCTTGGGAAAGGAAAAATAACCCATTGATGTTCATAAGAAATTCAAATGGGATAATAGGAGTGATGAAGCATGTGGAATAATCAGAATGTCCATCTCTCTTGATTTAAGGTTCCATCTTAAAGAAATTGATGACCCCAATGAATCTTGGGAAAATCTTGAATATTTGTTTGGTAAACACAATATTATTCAATCACATCAATTATAAAATAAAATAATGACTTTAAGTCCAAGAAATTTTTCTTGCATTGAAAATATCTATCTAAGTTTAAAACATTTAGAATTTTATGTGAAGAATGTGAGACAAAGATGGAGGAAGAGCGTTGCATCTATATTATTCTTTCTAAGCTATGTAGTGCATATTATATGTTTGTATCTACCTTTTATGTCATGAGAGAGGATATAGGGAAAGCTTATCAAAAAGCCACTCTTGATGCCTCTTTTGATGCTTTGATTAGAGAGAAAGATAAGCTTGTACAACTTGGAGTGATCAACGCTACAAGTATCTCCAACAAAGCCTTAGTCTCCCAACAGAAAGATAAACCCAAGAATCCCAAGAAGAAAAATCCTTTCCACAACAACAAACAACATAAGGGCCCTAAACCCACTCAGACAACTTCATCTAAAAATAAGAAGACTGGCAGACATTGCAACTTTTTTGATAAAGATGGTCACGATGAGTCCAAATGTTTCAAGAAGATGGTAGCTTTAGAAGCAGTGACGAAGAAGCACAACATCAATATTGATTCTACTACTACTATTTCTTATTCTTCTCATGGAAATGCACTTTCTACTTATGGTTTCTCCTTCAATGCAACTTCTACTTCTTCTTTTGATGAGTGGCTTATTGATTTTGGAACATCTTATCATATGGCTAAGGATAAAGACATATTTTTTGGTCTAAATGAATGTAACACCAAGAAAATATATGTTGGTGATGATAGATCTCTTAGTGTTGTAGGGTCTAGATTAAACAGTTCAAGTAGATAATGGTCATTTCAATGATGTAATATGTGTTCCAAGTATTTCTTGCAACCTTCTATCAGTATATCAAATCACTCATTCAGGTGAAGGTAAGACCGTAGAGTTTTCACCTCACCAAGTTGTAATCAAGGATCTAAAATATCCTATGCATGTTCTTGCAATTGAAATTAATGATGATATTACCAGGTTATACAAGTTTAACAACTTTGGGTCATCATCTTTCCCATCCTTTTTTGTTGCTCATAGCGATGACTTGAGCAAACTTTGGCATGAGTAGTTTGGTCATCTAAACTATCACTCATTGAAGAAACTATGTAATCAATAGATAGTGAATGGTCTTCCTCTTTGTTTCATGAAAATATGGTGTTTTTTCTGAGTGTGTTCTTGACAAACATCATTGGGACAATTTTGACAAACGTGTCTCTTGGCACGCCTTGGGCCCTTTGCAACTTGTTCACAGTGATTTGTCTGGTCCACTTTCTTCTCCTTATTTTTCTGGGTGCAAGTATTTCTTAACTTTCATTGATGACTTTTCCAGACGTACTTGGGTTTACATCTTAAACTTAAGAGAAAAAAATTTGACAAGTTTTTGGCCTGCAAGGCCCTTGTCGAAAAGCAATATGGACATCAAATTCAAAGGTTAAGAACATATAATTGAGGAAAATATGTGAACAATAATTTTACAAGTTACTCCACTATACATGGCATTCAAATGCAACACATTGTTCCATATACACCACAACAAAATGGTGTTGTTGAGAGAAAGAACTGCACATTAAAACAAATGGCTAATTGTGTGATCCAATCTAAGGGATTAAGTCTAAAGTATTGGGCAAAATCCATCAACTGCGCAAATTACATAGTAAATCACACTCCCACAAAGGATTTTAAAAATATAACACCATAAGAAGATTGGAATAAAATTAAACCAGATATAAGTCACTTCTGTGTATTTGGCAGTATAGCATGGGCTCACATTCCTGATGAGAAAATGAAAGCATTGCGGTCTAAAAGCGAGAAGTGTATATTCATTGGTTATTTTTACGATGTGAAAGGTTATAGACTTCTTCAACCACATGGTAATGAAATTATTATTAGAAGAGTTGTTAAAAATGATGAAAATCTCTTGGCCTACGAGCCTAATTCGATGATTGTGCCTTCTTCGGCCTGCGAGCCATCTTCGACGTTTGTGCCTTCTTCGGTTCCTATTCTGTTTTCTTCTTCAGATGATGATAATGAGGATGAAAAGCCACCTCCACCTTCCCACCTTCCTCCATATGATTCCTTTGAACCTGGACCATCACCAGCTCCAACGCTTCCTAGATGGGTCCGTTCAACATGAGAAGCAGTTGGTGATCTTGTCGGTGATCCTTCAAATCAGTATCAGAGATGTTCATAGTTCTAGTGAGTCTCTTCTCTTGTGGCTCAAGTTTCAAAGACTCGTGATCTAGAGACATTTGTAGAAGCTTCAAGTCATCTAGATTGGGATACAACAATGAATGAAGAGTATCATTATTTAATGGAAAATGATACTTGGGATCTTGTACCTCTTCCAAAATGAAGAAAACTTGTCATATGTAAATGGGTCTATAGAAATACGTATGCATCAGATTGTTGAAAGACACAAGGGTCAATTAGTTTCCAAAGGATTTTCCCAAAGTTGAAGGAATTGACTATAATGAAACCTTTTCCCTTGTAGCCAAAATGAATTCCATATCCCTTGTTCTTTCCCTTGTTGCCTCACATAAATGGGAGGTCCATCAGATGGATGTTAAATCCATCTTGTTGCATGGATATTTGCAAGAATAAATCTACATGGAACAACCTCCTGGCTCTGTCTAAAATGACTCTAGCCTTTTTTGTCGCCTTAAGAAATCTCTTTATGTTCTTAAGAAATCTCCTCGAGCTTGGTATTCCAAAATGGACAACTTTCTTATTGACACAGGATTCTCTAGATGTCATTATGATCCTAATGTCTATACCAAGAAAGTAGGAAGCCATCTCATAATCCTTTTCCTTTATGTTGATGACCTTATCCTTACTTGTAGTGACTCAAAACTTTTAAACCAAGTGAAAACCATCCTTAAGAAGAAATTTGAAATGGAAAACTTAGGCTTTTTTCACTATTTCCTTAGCCTCCAATTTTTGCAAACCAATGAAGGAATTTTTCTTTCCCAGTATAAGTATGCTTGTGACCTTATTTGTCTCTTCCACATGGAATATTGTAAACCATCCCCTTCTCCCTTCCAGTCTGGAGTCAATCTTACTACCACATGTACTTCTCCTGAAGTTGATGCCACCTTGTACCGTCAATTAGTTGGTAGCCTCTTATACTTGACTCATACTCATCCTAATATTTCCTTTGATGTTGGTCTTGTTGCCCGGTATATTAAAACACCCCATGAAATCCATTGGAAAGAAACTAAAATGATACTTCGTTATGTCTGTGTTACATTTCAGTTCGGGATACATTACAGTTTAGGGGGGACTCCTTTATTGGTTGGTTTCACTGATTCAGATTGGGTCGGCGACCCTAATGATCGAAAGTCTACTACTGGTTATGTTTTCATCCTTGGTTCAAGACCTGTCACTTGTGTTATAGGACTTATCGGTAAATGCAGAAATTAATAGATCTCCATAGATCCACCTAGATCTAGAAAAAAAACATATCAGAATACGACGCTTTCCCTAAGCTCTAATCATTAAGTTTACTATCTAACAAGAGATGGGAAACATGTCGTTTAAATATCGCTTCCTCTTGTCATTTTTTTCCTAGATCCACTCCAGTGCTCCTGTGATATTGGATCTATAAGGGAATAGAAGCCAACAAAAGTGAAAGAAATATAATATACTCAACTAGAACTTATGCATGTGATCAAGGAATCATACAATAAAACAAAGCAAGTCTTATGGGAAAGAAACATATCACTGTATTATAAAATAATGAAAGTGGAGATTTCAACCAAAGCCTTGATGTCGCAAGGTCCTCTTTCGATGACCCTTTGCTTCCACACACACACTTGTTCCAATCTTTGAATGAAGAAGATCCATAATGACTTGATAAACTGAAATGAAGCCCTCAAGTATGAACTGAAGTAGAATTCATCATCCAATTCTTAGCCTATTCAATATTAATCTTGCTTGAATCAACCTTCATTAACCTTATCATTTTCCATGAGAAATCCCTCTTTATATAGGGGAAAAAGAGATGGTTGAAGAGATTAGGATGACCCCACTAAATCAAAGAAGCGAGTAGGATCCCAACCATACAGATACCACCTCATCTTCTAGAAGATCCCCTTCTAGAACTTTCATGAAGTTCAACCTTTTCTTATCCTTTTGACATCATCGCACCCTAGCTGTAAAGAATCCTGCAGAGATGTCGCATGATAGTTGTATATCAGAGGGCAACGACCAGGCATATTCGTACCCTACCTATGAAGTAGCCTGCGATGACCTTCCTTAATAGGGTTTTTGATAAGAAAAAGTTGGTCACTTTCTTCATGAAGAAAGGATCTTTTGGGAACATGCACACATGTTGTTAATAGATCACCAAGATGATCAAAATAATGTGTAACAGAATTCCCCCCAAAGTATGTGGCTAGAACTCATGACAACTGAAATACTTTGTAGAATGTGTGTGTCGGAAACAGAGAGTGCATCAGTCGGGGACCTGGAAACAGTCAAGCATCAGCATAATAATATACCATTGTTAGAGGTAGGCATTCCCATACATAGATTACAAATTTCAAATGAGTCATGGCCACTAAATATACATTGTGGATCCATGTCAAGGTGAATCAGCATAGCCACCCAGAATACACTTTGGATCTATGCTCTAAAGAATTCAAATTCGAACATAGCCACGATACATACAAAGTGGATCTATGTGTCAATACAAATCATGAATACTCTGTCACAACCTGGACCATAATGAGATGATCCAGGGTCTTCAATTTAGTCATCTCTAAGTACGATTCTAACCATGTGATTATAGGTGTTGAGGTCGAACATGATAGAAACCGCTTGATTACCGGTCAATGATGAGAATCGTTAACAAGTGCGAGGGAAATCACCATTGATGTCAATGACTCCCAAGGTACCTTAGTACAATCCAATGAATGTGAATAAATGAGTTGAAGTAGGACACTCGATGGAATCCTCCAATCAGGGGAAAATGATGTAAAACTGTTATTGGAAGCGAAGAAACCTACCATTGAGGCATGCAAGCTCTAAGGTATTGAATGATTTATAAGTCTTGTTCCTGGATAATGAGTTCACATTGATAGGAAAAGACTCATCACAGGAGGGCCTTGATGTATACCCCATCAATGACACGAAATGAGTAACAGACTTGAAGTAGATCAGAATATGAAGTGATTTGAAACTAACAAAGGGAAGGTCGACATGGTAGAAGATTTACAACTGCAGATGACCGACTCGATAAGAGGCTTATTAAGGCTGGACTTATATTGAACATATGAATGACACAACAATGGTCTTGGAATCATTGACTCAAGGAGGACCCAACATATGGACATGAAGACGGTCAAACGAGAGACAAATGGATTTACCAACCTAGATTCAATGATGAATGGAGGTGTCATGTTCAAGAGAGACTATTACTACCACTAACACAGATACAGGGACACATTTCTTTCCCAAATTTTCCCCCACCATTTCTGTCGAGTACCTCTTTATTTTTACGCAAGCTTGAGGAGGATAACATATTCTTGTTGATGTAGGCTCATCCTTTGGATGAGTCCCTCGGAGTATGTTTAACGAACCCTAAGAAGGAGTGTTTCGGTCCCATATGGGTCTTTCAATGTTTGTTTAACGAGTCCAAAGATAGAAAAATCAGGGGGTTTTCATGTTTAGAGAGTCTGAAAAGCACTTAAAGATGACTCCACAAGTTTCTTTTTTGTAAGTTAATCTGACGATACTGAAAAAGTGATAACCTACCGCTCATCAAATGTTTTCTTCAAATACTTTTACGAGTGTGAAAAGAACAAAGTCGCTCAACAATATTTTCATGTTTAGAGAGTGTGAAAAGATCTTAAAGGGAACTCCAGGGGTTTCCTTTTTTGTATAACCTTTACAAGTCTGAAAAAGTGATAAAAGTATACTATGTTACATTCTCATTGATTTACAAGCATGATAAAGAACAAAAACTAAGCTCGAAGTTTTTCCTGAAAAACTCTAAAAGGATCTGTACATGTGACAAATGTATAAAAGCAAACCAAAAAGACGTATCCTTGTTCAATATTTCACTCCTAGGTTTTTCATCTACAGAAAACCAAACACTTGCGATGTCATTAGAACTTTAGGGTTTAGGTGGAATATATAAAATGATAATATAAATTGAAATGAAAAAGTAAAAAACTAATAGAAATGGGTAAAAACTTCTTTTTACTATTTCATTGTTACTCCACCCAGACTTTGTTCCCAAAACCCTCATTTACCTCAAATTTCCACTACGAATTGTGGAAGGCATAGTTGATCATTTGATGAACGATCTCCATAGAACAGGTAATTTTCATCTCTTTCAACTTTTCATGGATCAATTTTTTCTTTTCATTGGTTAGAAATGGATTTTTGAGTCAAGTTTTCAAGGGTATCTGTGCGTGGAGGTTGTCGCAGGCGGCCTATATCGTGCCCTGCAATGACCCAGGGTCGTTGCAAGTGGACTTAAGGATAGAATGTGATGACTCTGCACTGTATGGATGTCTAGGCCCGCAACGTGTGCAAATCAAAAAGTCTTTTTAGATTTATTTGCCGATAAAAAATTTCTAGGGAGAAGATGAAGGTGTTAATCTCTCTTTTATGTTCCATTGCAGGTTTTCTACGGTAAGAATGTTGGAATGGCGAGAGAGAGAGAATGAGAACAAATATTACTTTGACGAGAATGAGTCAGGAATGGTAAATGCCCGCCGGTACTGTGGACTATTAAAATTCTTCAAGATCCAAAGCATGAGGGCTTAGTTGAGGTTTCTCGAATACTTAGTTCACATGTGGGATGTGGACTAGCAGGTATTTTGTGTGGGGGATCACATTCTTGCGATATATATCGAGGATATCTACTTCTTGACCAACTTGTCCCATCGTGGGGCCTGAGTTATGCTAGCAGGTAGAAGGGGGGTGGCGAGCCTATAAGTCACTATATTAGTGAGCATTGTGTACCCGATACTCAGAAGCACAGCGACAAATTCGTTATCAGATACATTCGTGATTTACCTCTATGGACTATCCTCTACACCATCACATGCATGGAAGGGAGTGCATCTCCCCATATGAATCTTCAGAGCTACTTCCAATGTGCATTGGAATGTATGGAGCCCCGAGTTTTCAATTGGTGCGACGAGGTTCTCAGAAGCATGAAAAAACAATTAACCAAGTGGAGGAGGGGTGACTTGAAACAATTTGGATATGGTTCGATTTTTGTGTCCTTATTCCTGGAAAGGGTCCGATATTTACACTTGTGGGTAGAGTGGGGTATACCTGCCCCATAGGATCCAAGAATGAAGAGGTGGGTCGACCTCATGGAACGGCATGTGACTGGTCCTATCATCAAGTATAATGATTTTTTATTTGACTGTTTGAGGACCTATATGATTATGGTGGATGACTATGCCTATGTTGGTTTTGACTTCCGAGGTGATCCAAACTTGGTTCTTCCTGAGGGTTCCCAATGGGGGGACATAGGTGAGAAGTACATTCTATTTTTATAATGTTTTTGTGATTTTAAACATAAAATATTTTTATTTGTTATTAATCCGATGACTAATCGAATGTTTTTTGATGATGCAAACATGGGACCTTACCGACCTCCAGGTTCATCCCCCATCCAGAGGCAAGGGGAGAGAGCTGACGTAGTAGGAGTAGTTGTTGATGACTACGATATTCTAGAGCAGAATATAGAGGGGCTCATGATGAAAATCCCAGATGCCTCCATCAATGATATCATGAGGCATTATCAGCGCCATACAGTGGGCGTGTTTGCTTCCATTGGTTGACTTCTCCATAAACTAGCACTGGCAGTCGCATGTTATAGCGAGAAACATCCTTGATGTTATATTTTTATATGAATCCATGTGCTTCACATTTTCATATTTTGATCTTCGTACAAAACACTTTTTTGTAAAACGTTTATATATATATATATATATATATATATATATATATAAGGCTTCTACCAGCTTACTTGTTGTATATACAAAGTGTGATTGGATTTTACAAATTTCTCAAATGTCTATCTAACACATCATTAGCCAATGCATATTTTAATGTATTTAGACATCTAGGAATGTGTTGATAGTCAATGTAATCAAAATGACGTTCCAAGAGGTGAATTTGTAAATATATCCTTAATAACGTGGGACTTCGAATGGAGTAAACATTACTCAACTACAGGACTACTAACTGCGAATCGATTCATACAATAAGATGGTGGATTCCAAGAGACACAACATTGGTCAACAATTTGATGACTGCATTGTATTTCATGATGTTGTTAGTTGTAGGACCAAGGCAAACACCTTGTAGACTAATCAATTCATTTGTAGGTGCATAGATTTCCCAAGCAATAGATGCTAAGTTCTGAGTACTGCGACTAGCACCATCAATGAAGCCAATGTAGGGTGGCGAAGACACCGACATCTGGAAACCAAGCACAACGCAAGGTAAGAAGTTGTAGGTTGAAGCCAAACAACAAAAAATCACACAAGAGTATGATACACTAAAAGTATAAGCACTCATGAAAAAATGACTTAAGCATAGTACTTCTTTAAGGAAAGCCCATTTCGGGGCTCACTCAAAGCGATTCCATCATAATCAACTAGATCATAATCTCCTTTATCCAACACATGTTTGATAATGTAAGGACCTCACCACATGGCCTCGAATTTACTGGCCCCTAGAAAATTATGATCCTGCTCCTAAAGGAGAACTAGATCACCTTTAGAAAAAACATGTGTCTTGACATGCTTGTCGTATTGGGATTTAACATGTTTCTTCTGAGTTTCAATAACTAGGGCGGAATCATGAAGGGTTTCGTCTAGTTGCATTAAATACAAACGACGCTCTTCTCCGATGGAGGTATTGGAGAGAAGTTCAACAACCAGTTTCAAAGACGGTATTTCACATTCAATCGGCATGATAGCCTAAATACCATAAACTAGCTGGAAAGGTGTAAATCTCATGGTAGACTTGACAGATGTCCGATATGCCCATAATGCTGAGAACAATATCGTGTGCCATCTTGTCTTATAAATTCCTATCATCCGTCGAAGCATAGTAATGAGAAATTTTTTTATTGATTCAACTTGGCCATTGGCCTGTGGATAATAGGGGGTTGACTTTTCATGGCAAAGACTCAACTTTTCAGTAAGTTCAGACATCATAAAATTCTAAAAATGGCTACCGTGATCAGTAGTGATAGCTCGAGGGACACCAAACCGAGTAATGATGTGATTGAATATGAAAAATGTTGCAGTTTTCCCAGTGTTATCAAATGTAGGCAGCGCCTCGGACCATTTAGTGAAATAATCCACAACTACAGTGATGTATCCATGCCCCCCAGCTGAGTGAGGGTTACATGTCATGAAGTCAATGCCCCATTTGGCGAATGGACTGACGGAAACTACAGGATGTAAGGGAGTAGGATGATATCTTATTTTGTTATTATAATTTTGGCAAGCATGGCATTTCTGAACAGTAGTGATGCAATCCTTAAACAAAGAAGGCTAGAAATAACCAACTCGTAATATCTTTTGGGCAGTGGCATACCCAGACATATGACCACCACATGCCCCGAAGTGACAGTCGTTCAAATATTTCTCAGCTTCATCGTAAGTGAGACATCATTGAAAAATGGAATCAACACCGTCGTGGTAAAGAGTATCACCAATAATGATGTATTGGTGGGCTTGATATCATATACGATGACAATCGGTGCTAGATAGATCAAGCCGAAAAGTTTGAGTCTGGAGATAGATAATGATATATTTTTACCATACGTCATAAAAAATGATCAGAAAAAAGGATTTGTCAGGCAAGGAATCCTCTACCACATTTTCTATCTCAGTGGAGGGAAGGTCACATATCATTTCGGCGAAAACCAAAGATTTCTTAGACTTAGCACGTTCAAACTCTAAGTAAAAATCTTGGAGAATCACTATCCATTTGGAGTAATTGCCCCCTAGAAATTGTCGAGTGAGGATATGTTACATAGAGTTGCAATCGGAGATAACAGTGGTTCGGTGTAATAAGATATAATGACAAAAATGTTGGATAGCTTGCACAGATGCCAAGGCTAGTTTATCCACATGTAGGTATTTGGTCTCGGTAGTCGTGAGACTCCGACTCAAATAATATATCACATGTGAGTCATGTGATTCATCCTCTTGGACTAATACCATGGAAATGGTAGAGTCCGAAGTAGCTAAATAGAGGAAGTAATCCCGACTATAGTCAAGGGGAAACAATAATGGTGTATGGGTTAAGGAAAGTTTCAAATATTCAAAGGCTTTGTTCGCGGTATCGTCCCATACAAACTCGTAACCTTTATTGAGTAGCCGAGTGAATCCTTTCATTAGTTTAGCCTAATTGGGTATGAAACGATGTAAAAATTTTGCCTTCCCTTGCAAACTTTGGAGCTAGTGGAGTGTGGAAGGAGGAGATAGATTAAGGATAGCCTCAACCTTCAAAGGGTCTACATGAATCCCATGTATTGACACAATAAAACCAAGTAGTCGGTCAGATTCCACACAAAAGACACATTTGTGTGGGTTTAAGTGGATACGGTAATAACGACAACATACGAAAATGGCCCTCAAATGTGTAGGTTAATCTTGGCGACACATGGAATGCGTTGGTATATCATCATGGTAAGGTTGCACAATGTGCCTAATATCGTGGAAAGTGTAAGACATAGCACACTAAAAGTCGCGCCAACATTCTTGAGACCAAACGGTAATTTCTGATAGGCAAAGGTTCCCCAAGGGAAAATAAAAGTGGTCTTGCATTGGTCTGCGGGTAAAATATTAATTTGATTATAGCGAGAGAAACCATCCATCAAAGAGATATTTCATTGTTGGCACAGTCGTCAATGATATGGTAGATGAAAGGGGTCGGGTAATTTTCCTTAGGAAAATCCTTATTGATGTCCCTATAATATACACAAACACAGATGGTACCTTGTTTCTTATTCACCGGAACTAGATTGGATACCCAATCAATCAAAGCCACAGGATAGATAAATATGGCTTTAAGAAGTTTTTCAACTTCAAGCTTGATAGCAGCAACTTTAAGTGGATGCACTGGGAAAAGTCTCTTTTGAATGGGTTTAGCATCTAGGTATGTCTTAATCTCGTGTACAATGATATTAGGATCGATACCTGGCATCTCCTTGTAAATCCAAGTGAAAACATCGCGGAATTCTTGGAAAAGGGATTTATATATGTGGACCTCATCAACAAAACATGAGGCCCCAATATGAACATTCTCCACCACTCTGGGTTTAATGGATATGTCGAGAGGGATGGTAGGGGAAATGTTGCTCAAGATTCCTTCGTACAAAATATTGTGTGATGACTCGGTAACTGAAGAAATGAAAACAAGGGTCGACGGAGTCAAAATCCATTGGTAACTCTCTATGGTGTCACATTTGAGGAAGAGAATGGAGCGATGATGCCCATCGTCCCAGGGAGTGTCTTCCATAGACATGACAAACATGATCATCTCTTCCATAGGAAAAATCACGTGAAATGGATCAAGAGATGAATCACAAAGAGAAGGAGGGGAGGGGGTTTCCAATTTAATAACTTGGTAAGAGGATTCGACCGGACTTAAAGGCATCTAGTTGCCATAATGGAGGTAATCACCATGTTATAGAAATATTTTCCTCACCATTGCTATATTGCATAGAGGGCCTTTTTTCATTTTCCTATGCAGACTTGTCATCCCTTTTTGATGAATCCAGAGCCAAAAATACATATTTTTCCACATATATGCACCCTATATACTATACAACATGTGTATACGAAATGCACTCGCACCCAGCCCCTCTTCACCTAGTCATTATCGTCGGTCCCTTCACCAAGTGGGGGGTAGATTTTTTCGACTGCAACCCAACTTCGGTTGGGGGACATCAACACATTATCATGGCCATAGACTAAGTGGGACGAGGCCATGCCTATCGTAAAATCCCATGGGAAGACTGCAACCATCTTCATGTTCAACCAAATTATCGCTCGGTTCTGTATCCTGAGTGAGATCGTCAGTGATCATGGCTGTCACTTTTAGAATGAAATAATGGTAGAGCTAGCATCTAAGCTGGGGTTTAGACATGCTCATTCGTCTCCTTATTACCCCCAGGCAAATGGGCAAGAAGAGGCCATCAACAAGTCTCTCAAGACCATTTTGCAAAAAATTGTTAGTCAGAGTAATTCCAATTGGCACATCATGCTATATCCCACTCTTTGGGAATACCAAACCTCAGTTAAGACTGCCACCAGTTTTTCCCCTTTCCAGTTAGTGCACGATGTGGATTCGATCCTTCCTGTTGAATGTGAAATCCCTTCTCTCAAATTGGCAGTCGAGCTCCTACCTAACACCTTATGCACTTAGAGAGTCTTGACGAGCAGCGTTGGGACGCCTTCACATCCATTGAGGCGAATAAGAAACCTGTCAAGGTTTAGTATGACAAGTTTGTCTATCCCTGGTTGTATGATGAGGGTGACTTCGTCCTCTTGTATGATCAAGCCAAAGAATCGTTATGGGCAGGAAAGTTTAAACCCATGTGGCACGGTACTTACATCATGTGACAAGTTCTAGAAAAAGGAGCCTACGAGTGAGAGGATTATGAAGGGCATAAGTTGGTCGAGCCCAGAAATGGGCTCTACTTGAAATGGTACTATGCTTGATCCCTAGGCTTGGGTGGAACTCTTTGTGTACTAATGTAAATTTAGTGTATATAAATCTTTGTTCTCCTTTTCTTTTGTCTTTGACTTGCTTATCGAGTTTTCCCTTTCTTGGCAGATGTCAATGGATTCTTCGGTTTACCTAGGATTCGCATATGGAGCCAGTCATCATACACGAAACTTAGCTTTCGTCGCTTGGGTGGTTTACTCACTTGAGGGTCTGTTGGTGTCTTCAGGTGGCGTATGCATAGGGCCATCCACGAATAATGTGGACGAATATAGTGTCATCATAGAACTTTTGTGCGATGCTATCTCACATGGTATTCTCTCTTTATAAGTTCGCCTAGATTCCAAGTTAGTATTATGTCAATTGAATGTTCGTTACCGCATGTGTGATCCTACTTTACTCCGTCGATTCCTACGAGTACGTCTTTTAGAATGACAATTTGATTTTATTATATATTACCACATTCCAAGGAATTCTAATTATTTATCCGATGCCTATGCTAATTACGTCTTAGATTGGCATGTGTCACATTAATAAAGAAAAGAAAACCATCACATCAATGTACACATTGTAAGATATAAGTAAATTCGAAGATCCAATTTTATATATTTCAAAATATTGTGTTTATATTACAAAATTAGGGTTGAAACCCTCAATACACATATACAGCTGATATACATATCCCACGACATCTACCCCTGTGGCACCGGATGTGTGTCATGGTATCAAACCATGGCGTTTACGAGACACTGGAAAATTCATACCCATGCTCCAGGTACACCAACCACCTGTCGCTGCATGGCTTCAGGTATATCCTCTACCTGAACCATAGGAATCCTCTATGTCAAATGAGACAGGTTTCCCTGCACGTTTTGTAGGACTCTCTCTGCTTCTCCTCCCACCACCTCATCTCCCCGATTCCTACGTCTATGTCGAAGGAATCCCTCTGGTTGTTGCGGACCCACGTCTACGATTACACATGTATCTAGTTAATATTTAAACACCATCCAAAAAATATTTTTGTCCCTTAAATACAAAAATACAAAAAAATGAAATATTTAAAAAAAAAATTACCTATGTCACCATAGGCGGCCCCTGGTGGAAGTACCATATCTGGATCTCCTCTGAAATTGATCCCCGCATAGGTATATTCATCTAGAGCAATGACTCGTCACTGCCACCAGAAGAAAAAATCATCATTGTAGGGTGTTGACACCCTACTTCCCCCTATCATCTCATGACCTCGATCCATCGCACCATGACTGGATCGCGTGGTCCTCTAGGAAAGATCTCCACTCTAGGTCCCAGATCTAGATCCTGCTCTAAAAAGAAGCTGCAAAGAATAGAGACAAACCTGAAGTTTCTCTTACTCCCCTGTTTGCACTCTATCAACTGACCTTTCATATTGGTCAGCAGTGAGGTACACCAGTCATAGACAGTGGGTCTTTCACACTCTACTACATAAAACATAAGCGGTCTCGATGCTTGATGCAACGAGGTCAAAACTATGATCCTGGTAAGCACGAGCAAAATGATATTTAGACTGAGGTTATTTATTCCCCGGATGGGGACTTGGCTTCCCACCTTGGGAGTCCCTTCTACACAATGGGCATCGATATATTCCTTGATCTTCATACCACTCCCTACTCCGTGTGACTTGAGGTTTACAACCTCTCCTCGGTTTGATAGACCAGTAAATAAGTAGATGTCCTCTACTTTGATCCTCAATGGTTGTCCATCAAGGATAAATCTTTCGCTATCACGGTTCCAGTAACCCACCAACATCTCCAACAACCTCACTTGGGCCCTCATTCCTTTGAGATCCCAAAATTTGTACAAGCCACATATTTTTAGAGCCGCTTGAGCCACTGAATCTCGATCAGCAGCTGCATCTACCTCCTCATGCTCTCTCTCTCTCCATTCAAGGAGCATTCTACAAAAGATAAATCAATTTTTGAGTTAGAACCCTTCTTTTTGGCCATTTGCATACATGTACGTGGCTTCCCTTGAATACAGTCATGTGTAGGGATTAATATATGCCCCATGTGGTTCACACAGTAGTGTATACCTCATCTTATACACGACCTAAACAAATCCATCCCGCGTACACCGAAATTCCTAATTTACACCCTCAAAAACTAAAAAATTGAAACCTAATTCAAAAATGTAATCCACTACATTTGGCACACGGGAAAGACACACAGGGTCATTGGTTCGTGAACCTGTTCTTCGTCCGATCTCCACCAAATCATGAATCTTCTGCTTTGTTCCTTGTGTTGACTGATGAGAGATTCCTTAATGCTCTCCTTTCAGTGGGTCTCTTTCCATCGACTTCAGCTCATTTATTTTGGATATGGGACATAGAGTCTTATGAGTACCTTGAGGCTTGCAGTCATTAGTGGCAGGCTCTCTCTCCATTGACATATGGGAATACATCAATGTCTCCTAATCAATGGATTCCTCAAGTGTTCGACACCGACTCCTTTATTCACACTTGTAGGAATGTACTCAGTGCCTTGATACCTACTTTCATTATTGGTATGTTGTCTCTCATTTGTTAACGGTATACCTCAATGACCGGTAATCAAATGATGTCTCAATGTGTTTGACCTCAACTCATTTATTCACATGATGTAGACTTGCACCCTTTGCAGATAGTGTAGAATACTTGAAGACATCACTATGTGGCTGCAACTTTCCTGAGTTGTTGCTTCCTTTTCATTGAACCAGTACCTATATGACTTCAATGATCATGGGAGATCAAGATTATACTACATGGTATACAGATATCTTCATATTGGTTTTGAGACTGGTTTCACTGGGCCTTGTTCATGACTATGACATATTTTGGCATGTAACTTCATTTGTATTTTCCTATTCATGGCCACAGACACTTATTTGGTATATTTTCCACATGGATCTGCATTGTATTTTTGGCAGCCATGTTTGCAAAGTCAGTACAGAATGTAATGAGCAATCGAGTTCATCTAGCTAGTTCTCTACCACTCCACTCCTGGGTTATTTATAATGTATTTCACCCATTGCAGATACTCCTCTGATCTCACACATTAGGGGGCATCTGTTATAGCAATATTTGCCTCACCATTGCTATCTTGCACAGAGGGCCTTTTTCCATTTTCCTATGAAGACTTGTCATCCCTTTTTGATGAATCTAGAGCCAAAAATACATATTTTTCCACATATACGAGCCCTATCTGCTATACAACATGCATATACGCATGTTGCTCCACTACAGCCCACGTACATTGGGATTTGTGACAAAAAATACAAAAATGGAGTCGGGTTTGCATGTCGCGATAGGAAATCTCTGATCCTTGTCCTTCCACATACTGTAAACGCTCCGACTCGGCCCTTTGGTTGCATTTTGAATACTATAAAAGAACAATTCTGAGCTATGGAAAAGAGAAAATTTACTCTGGAGAAATTACTTCATATTGAGTCTGCAACCCTTTGTCCCTCAAGTCTTAACACAGTGTTCAGCCCCCAATCTCTTTCCCTATTGTTGAGAGAACCTTATTGTCTCTTTCCTATGAGCTTGCCTTTGGTGGAGGATTGAAGTGGTGGAGACCCAGTTGGAAGGAACTTGGTTTTTTGGTTTCGAACCATGTCGACATGGAAGTCTATAATGTTTTCGCTTCTGCTGATCATTTATTAATAGAAATACTCCTTTACCATCCTATTGGTATCGTGCAAATATATGATTATTATCCATGGGCATGTTTGTAATGTTTATTAATGGATTATGCTATCTGATGTGCTAACCCCTTTTACATTATCACTATATACTTGCTCTGCTTTTTTGTTAAGAACATGTTGCAAGTACAAATCTTTAGGTCAGTGTGCTCAATGGTGGAACATCATCGAACATTGGATCAAGGTAGGCCTCTTTCTTATCTTGCACATTAGTTTGTATAGCATATGTTGGAATTGAGTCGATTTCCACATTCATACCTATCTATTGTGGTTTACCCTTGACTATAGAGATTTTTTCCCTTGTAACACACCAGAGTTGGGTACTACCCATGGGTCATATGACTCAGGGGTTTCACAAACAATGGTGGATATCATGTTAATAGAGGCAGTGAAAGGAGGGGGAATATCGGTTGGTGGGATTGGAAATGTACCCATCAAATTTGAATCTTTCAAAAGACCCACTCTGACATTCTCATAACCAGGGGGTGTCTTCGCGATAAAGGGAACGTTGCTAGTATGAGAATCAGAATTAAATAAAGTTAGTTGGTCGACAGTAACGACCTTTCCTTGGTGCAGGAAACGTAACACATGGAAAAGGGTAGACACAACTACATGCATGGAGTCAATCCAGCTATGACCAAGTAAAAGGTTATAATCAAGAGGTGCATCGAATACCTCAACCTCGACATTGACCGATTTACCTTCCAACATAATAGACAACAAGGGAAGAACATCGTAGCGTTTAAATCCTATACCATTGAAGGCCTTAAGTGTATTGTGTGATTCGGTGAGGGTAGGAGAGCCAATGTATTTCCAACAAGTGACAGACATGACGCAAGTCGAGGCTCCTTCATAAATAAAAGTTCTACAGATATTCTTGTTTTCAACAATAACTTGGATCTGGAATGCTAATTGAGGAGGAAGCCTTGGAAGATGATCTTCTAAGTCAAATATTATTAGATTAGCATCCATGGGATCAATTCCACAAATGGCCTTTAACAGTGCCTTCCGTTGAGCAGGGAAACTTTGAAGGACTTCAAGATCTGACATCGTGGAGGGTGCTTGCGCAAGATCTTCTACAATGTTGTAGTTTTGGGCAGCACGTGCATGAGGATTGAACGCAGACTTTCGAACAACACTCTTGGGAGGAGGACGAAGAACTATATCGAGACCCGATCTTTCAAGATGAAGAGGTTCGTTGGGAGGTGAAGTTGGGGGAGAAGGTTGAACCAATGAAGGTGGCATATCATCAACTTTATCCTTTGACGGAGAGTAATCTTTGGCTCAAGTTGTGAATACAACTTTGTTCTTTTTAGAATCACCAGTACACATAAGGACATAGGATGAAGTAGAAGGAATCTTGGTCATGAATGACTAGTTGGGCTTGTTGCTTAGAAGGGAAAGGTTGTGAAAAAACAACAAGTGTCGAAGGCTTCCCAGTCCCTTGGAGGAACTTAGTAACCTCAGGGCGTCTTGGATAATATTTGGTGTAATGATCATCACCACAAGTAAGGCAGGGGTAATGAGGTTTATGTTTATCTTTCTAATCAGTAGTTTGTGTTTTGGTTTTATCAGATTGTGGATTATTATTCTTGTCCTCCTTTTTCTTACCCTTCCCTTTCTTTTTATTTTGATTCTTTCTGGTAGGCGTGGATTGAACAGAATTAACCTCAGCGGTCTTACTGATGGAAGGAGCAGGAGTAGGAGTGTTATGTGCATTAGAATTATTAGATTTTGGATTGGTGTGACCGACGTGTGTGGATTGGGTCTTAGCATGGAAGGTTTCGATTACACCATCAGCAGCATGAGAATTTGTTGGAGGTGTTGGGGTAGGTTTTGTGGAAGGACGAGGAGCATTAGGGATCAAATCATAAAGTGTTCATGTTTTTGAATAAACGAGTTCAAGATATTGAGCACGACTAATCGCCCTCTCTTCAGTGACAACACCACCCATGGAGACATCATGAGAGATAGTTCCAATGAGTGATTTGGTAAACCACTCAACCAATAGTTGATCAGGAAGGGGAACTTTGATTAAACATATTCTCCTCCTCCACTCATGAATGTGATTGAAAATATGAGTGGACGAGGATTTCTTGAAAGAAATCAAAATTTTGGTTCCTATCTCTTATCGAATCGAAAACTAGTAATGTGTCAAAAAGGACATGGCTAGGGTGTTAAATTCATTGAAGAATCCTCATGGTAACTCGATGTACCATTTTGTTGCTGAACCCGTAAGAGTTCGTTGGAAAATTCGTAATTTGATGGAGTCATCCATCAAGAATTTGGATGAACACCATAGATGAAAAGTCATAACATGATTATTCGAATATTCTCCCTCTCGACCATAAATTTAGGAATTTCGGATGGTAAATTTTTTGGTATGACATACCAATGAGGAGAATGAAAGATAGGATCATTCAAAATTCTAGACAGGTCAGGTAAATCCAAAGTGGCCAGGAAAGGAAACTGTCGGTTCACTTGTGGAAACTGGTAGTTTTGAGGGAGAAGCCCCGTAGGTATACCAGTAGGACCATAAGTAGTCTGCAAATAATTAGATAGTCCTAACATATTAGGTTGTGGAGGATTTGGAGGAATATAGCCCATAGGGTTGGGTTGATTAGAGATGTTCCCTTGGAAAGCAACATTAGATTGAACATTCATACCCCAAGCAGGATTCAAAGAACCTGGATACGGTTGACCGAGGTTAGGGGGTAAAAAAGAGTTAACTTGATGATGTTTTCCCCCAGACGGTTGTAGATTTCCTGGGAAAGGAAGATTCCAAGGTAGAGTTTGTACCGCATGTGCGTTTTGTCCATAAAGTGGGTTATGGACTCTAACCTGAGGTTTCCCCCCAAGTTGAATTCGTCCCCCAATAAGAATCTAGAAACTAGAAGTGAACGAATTACTGGTGCCTCCAAGTGGGTTGGAGCCACTAGGGACAGATCCTCGAAGAAAATGTGGAGAAGGAACATAAGTCCTTCTGGAGAGAACCTAGGAAGGTGTAGGAACAAAACCAATAGTATCATTGTACCCAAGAGGAACAAAGAGTCTGTAACCTTCGGATGGAACCTAGGTAGGGACAACAATGGAAGTATTCAGAGCTCTATACCTAGGGGGAAGTGATGGATTTGGTCTAGATGGAAGTGGTGTCCCAATCGGAGCTTGGGAGATAACCACACTTCTGGAAGAAATCGTGGTAGCTTGTGGGACCATAGTAGAATGGGCCATCTGGAAAGTAGGAATCGAGTGAGAACCAATCAAAAATTGGTCTGAAATGGTAATGACATTACTGGTAGTACCATTAAAATGGTCTAAAGGTATCATATAGGTGACAGATGTCCCAGTCACTTGTAATGCCATAGGTCTATCAAGACTCTCTCCTAGGTTACCGTACATATCACGTACTATCAATGCGATAGAACCAAAATTAGAAGTTCCAACAGTGTGAGTCGGGGTCCTAAATGATTCACTTTGAAAAAGTAGATTATGTGCTCCATATCAGCGTTAGGTCTAGTAGGTACTTCAATGTTGTCAACAATAACAATTTCCCCGGACGAGTTCATCTGAAGTATACGTGTGTCTAGTCTAAGAGGGGGAAGTATGAATGCCTCTAAAGAGTCCGAAACAATTCAAAATCCTTCTAAAGAGTGTGTGCTCCCAACCTCAAAAGCTACTTCATTTTTTACTACTCCCTCTGGGGAGCCTTCTGGTGAGTTAGGAGGCAAAGGTTGGTAACCTTCCAGATCTTCTGGGGGTAACCCTTGCATCCTGCATGAACAGAAAAGGTCGATGTTGCTTGAGCCAAGTAAAGAACAAAGAAAACCTATGGTCGACTAGAGGAAACAAGCAACACTCACTAATAGAATCTAGGAATCAAACCAAGCAAACACACCTTCTTATTTCAAAGTCACTAGTTGGTGATGAAATCCAACGTCGCAAACTCAAGACAAGAAGATGCTGGGATAATTGGGTGGAAAAGTTACGTTGATGACCTGCTTAATGGACTTATACCTTGGTCCAAGCTCCCACACATAATCATGGGTATACCCTCCAAGGAGCCCGAGTGAGTTTGGCCAACGTCGATTCCAGGTACCATGGATACTTTCCCCTCCACAATCACCTTGTGTAAAGACCCTAAAGAGATAGGATACTAAGGTTACCAACTACAACAGTGATTCTTGGGGAAACATTTGACAGTCTGATCCATGCGCAAAGGCAGGGTATCTAGCCCAAAATCAACTTGAAAGGATTCCACTCATAATTGTGGTTATACCTTCAATAGACCCCCATAATGCGCGCAATATCTACACCAAGACCGACAAAGAAGGGTGGGCAACTCTTTCAGTCTCAAATGCGACCTCAGGTTTGACCCTTGTGTGAGAAGGGCTTCCCAGGACAAAATGTAGCAATTGGATTTGAACTCTCCCTATCACAAGATGTTATTGTGTGTTTTGATTCTTTGAAGAGTGTGACTTACAACCTATTCCAAAGCGCTATCCTAGTTAATGTTGGTGAAAAAGATCCCTAGAAAATAAAATTTACTAATAAATTTTAAATTTACGTTATGTTTTAGAGGTTGTTGCTTACTCAAAAAAGGGAGATGGAAGTAAAACTGTTGATGTTGAGACCTTGACCCAATAAAATGAAAAAAGAGATGAATGTGAAATTTTCAATTCAATGAACTCTAGTTACAGTAGGGAGAAGGTATTTCTTTTGGATTACAACAAGCTACAAATTGCAATTTCTTAATTCTGAATGAATACAATTCCAAACAATCATGAACTACAAGATTTTCCAATTTTTATCTTTACAAATATTTCGAGTGTGAAATTTTTCTTATGAGGGATTACTAAAACAATAAATGAATCCATCTCTTCCTTTCCAATACAAAATAAGATATGTGATGATGGAAAGAAAATGTAATCCAAGAAAATCAAGACATTCTCAACACAATTCCCAAATCAAATTCACAATGTAGACAAAAAAATGAAAAAGACAAGAAAGTCTCTTGTCATAAGCAAGCAAAAAGTGTTTCTTAATCAACAAACAATCTGACAAACAGAATGAATCCAAAACTTCAAAACAAACCAAAGACCCTTTGTCAAACAAGCACCTAGATGAAGATATGATATTATATCCTTGTGACAATGAGAATGAGTAAAAACTTGCAAAATGCAAAGAAATACTTTCAATCACTGAAAACCAATCAATAATGGGCTTCAAACTCAGGAATCAATAAAACATGTGCATAATAAGTTCACCCCATGCTACTAAGGAAAATCTGGGTGGTAAAAGACAAAATGACTCACTTCATCAAAACCTAAAGGAGTCATCGCAGGCTGGGTATAGGACATAGAGCGACGAGCTAAAGTCATCGTAGACCATTGGTAGAGTAGAGTGTGACATCGTCACATTGGATGGGCTAAGAAGAGAGCGATGTTTCAGAGTCGTCATAGGCTGCCAAGAGGGTATAGTACGACAATCTCTGTAAATTTGAAAAATTTGGTAGAAAGACAAAAAATCTAAAGGAACTTCTAAACCTAGTGAATCTAAGTGGATCACCCACGGTCTCAGAGAATGAAATTTATCAGAGGAAGGCAGGCTAAGGGAAAATGGGAAGAAAAAAATATAAAGGAGGTCATATCCCCAGTATGGTCGCCAATTTTATTATAGGACTTATCGGTAAATGCGGACATAAACAGATATCCCTAGATCCACCTAGATCTAGAACAAAATAGAACAGAATATGACGCTTTCCCTAAACTCTAATCATTGAGTTTACTATCTAACAAGAGATGGGAAACATATTGTTTAAATATCGCTTCCTCTTGTTGTTGTTGTCCTAGCTCCACTCCAGTGCTCCTATGATATTGGATCTGCAAGGGAACACAAGCCAACCAAAGTGAAAGCAATATAATATACTCAACGAGAACTTATGCATGTGATCAAGGAATCATACAATAAAACAAAGCAAGTCTTATGGGAAAGAAACATATCATTGTATTATAAAATAATGAAAGTGGAAATTACAACCAAAGCCTTGATGTTGCAGGGTCCTCTTCCGATGACCCTTTGCTTCAACACACACACTTGCTCGAATCCTTGAATGAAGAAGATCCACAATGACTTGATAAACTGAAATGAAGCCTTCAAATATGAACTAAAGTAGAATTCTTGATCCAATTCTTAGCCTATTCAATATTAATCTTGCTTGAATCAACATTCATTAACCTTAGCCTTTTCCATGAGAAATCCCTCTTTATATAGGGGAAAGAGAGATGGTTGAAGAGATTGGGATGATCCCACTAAATCAGAGAAGTGAGTAGGATCCCAACCATACGGATGTCACCTCATTTTCTAGAAGATCCTCTTCTAGAACTTTCGTGAAGTTCGACCTTTTCTTAGCCTTTTGACATCGTCGCACCCTAGTTGTAGAGAAACCTACGGAGACGTCGCATGCCAATTGTATAGCAGAGGGCGACGACTAGGCATTGTCGCACCCTGCCTATGGAGCATCCTGCGATGACCTTACTTAATAGGGTTTTTGATAAGAGAAAGTTGGTCACTTTCCTCATGAAGAAATGTAAGGTTGTGCATATAGAGCCTCATAAAAATATATATATAAATACAGAAATTCTTTCTAATTTACGTCTTTCTTTATTGTTCCATAATAATAATAATGTTCAGTAGTATGATAATGAACAACATAATTATGAACAACATCATAATGAGAATAATGAACAACATAATAATTAACAACAACATAATGAGCATAATGAACAACATAATAATGAACAATAGCATAATGAGCATGAGATATTTGCCTCAACCTGATGTTGAACCTAAAGCTGATGAATCATACCCAAACTGATGAATCTTGCCCAAACTAAGTAACCTCCCAGCCAACTAGGAACAACCTCTCCAACTCCCTAGCCCCAGGAATCCTTACGGTTTCCTAGCCCGTGATCCCAAAATTCCCAGCAACCACGGTGCCCCTGTGAGACTCCTCCAACAAAACTGTAAGCAAAATTGTTGCAGCTAGAAATTGTTACCTGCCCTACTCCTTCTTCCTCTCCCAATTTACTTCCCTTCCATAAACCAAAAAATATCACCCAAAAATATCCCCTACCCGAGTCCTTTCTTCTCCCTTATCTTCCTCCCTCCCCCTCCTTTCTCCAACCACCTTATCCCTCCCATTAATTGGTTCAACTAATAATAATTATTATATTATAATAAAGTCTCCATAAAATCTATTTTAATAATTCATTAACTAATATTTATCATTTATGATAATTAAAGAATTAATTAGGATTGTTACATACACCCACCCTTCAAGAAACTTCGTCTCGAAGTTAGAGTAATTTACAATACAAGGGAAATGACACATGGTTCATACATCCACATTAAATAAACAACATTATCAGTAAACAAAACATAAAAACAAATAAATAAATAAATAAATAAAACTTATGCATACTAGTGTACATGTGCAAGAAATGCATGCGTAGCTAGCACATACAAGTCTCGCGCATGTACTAATGACAATAATTATCACACTTATAGTAATTCTTGTATGCATCCAATCCAATCAACAAGACCATTCATTTCATAAAAGGTAGTAAACTATTTAAAATGTTCGCAAAATCCCTCAATTATAATAATTTAGCACAACAACATTCATTTAGATAATTGTAGTTCAGTTAAGCAATTATAAATATACATATTTACATATTCTCTTTTCAAAAAGGGAAATCAGTGAATTCCACTATAAGGCAAATCCCCATACACTCTCAACTATTTCTATTCATCCTTCCTCCCTAACTTACTTATGTCTTCCATCCCTATCCTTTCTCTGCTGGACTATCTTGGAGCGTCAACTATATTGACCTAACTCCAAATAGAACCCGTAAGAAGAAGTGTCACTCTCTTGACCAAGCTTCCCCAGTAGGCAACTGATGGTCATCATCACACATCTAGAGGAGCGTGAGCTAACACCTTCCTCCCATGACTCCAGGTTTCAGAGGATACATGGTGGGAAATGCCTCCACCCCTCCTAATAGGACTAGGGTCCACACCCTGCCATGGAATATACAGTGTCACTGTGTTGCTGGGAATATTTTCATCGTATATTCAGTTTTAGGCAGTCTCATCACCTGAAGAACCTGCACTAGTCCATATATCATAGCAATGCATTCGAACCAATATGATTTCACATACAAGGATTCATACCATATTTTTTCTTGGTCGGTGTTCATGACATCCACTTTTATTATTATTTCCTTTGGCCATTTATTATCCCAATGACCTGCATATTAGACTATAACACAAGATCATACATGTCTAATCATTATCATCATGTAAATGCATTCAACCATAATCTCAACTCAGTATCCACGTACCAACAACTTTAAATTTCAAAATTTTCAAGTTAGAAATAGATCGCATAATATTCATCATCATTTCCCCGGATGGGGTGCCACGTCGAACACGCAGGCCAAGTGGCAATGTGACGAGCAGTGCCATAAATAATGGCCACCACCTCCCATACTCTCACCATTAAATCTGGGAGGGTGCCCGCGCAGCCATGTCTAGTTGATGAGCCCCCTCAAGCAAGCGAAGGGAACGACACTCCAGAGCATTAAGCACTCAAGTTTAATGGCTGCCATGGTCACAAACGGCCTCACCCTTATCAATCGTTTGAATGGAAAAATGATGTATTTGAAAATCTAATTTGTGGGGTGCTGGAGCAGGGCCAATATTTTTTTCGCTGCCCCGACCTTAGCTCAGCTCCTCCACATGCCGAGAGCACGCGAGAAGCCTCATAGAGGTGCGGCGTGGTATTTCTATGACTCTCGCAGGAAGAGGCAGAAGGCATTTGAGTGAGCATTGGCCCTTGCATCTGCGCGGGCAACCATGGAAACCAAGGAGAACGGGAGACACAAAACGCCACCCATGGTGTATGTGGAGGAGATGGCTCCGGACGAATCCATCCAAAACTGTCTGGAACACCTAATTTTCACAATCCCAAACAATTGGAATCCCCCCACGACTTTTGGAAACGATATTAAGCTTTCAGATCCTCGAACCTCTCACAGGCGTAAGGCAGAAGAACAGGCAAAGTACTTCACCACTTGCTACGTTCAGGAAGAAGTGTCGAGTGGAGGAGAAGAAACGGCAAGCCCGACACGTGAACCACCCCTAGAGACAACAGCTCAATAGTCTAATCAGCCAGCAGGTCGACTTAGCAAATCCATAACAGACACTGAGGGAACCCATGCTCAAGGGCCAAATACCTTCTCGACTGTTCAGGAGGATTGGGAGGACCAGCCTCCCTACCATGATATGAGTTATCTCGAGCTCCTCTTTGAAAATCGCAGTATGGTGGATGACCATATCTTCAGAGCCGTTCAAATTGGCCACCGCCTAGATATGATGTATGCAGCACACTCCAGAGCGCCCCCACGACTACAGTGTCCTACCTGCACGCAAGCCTACGCGATTCCAGCAGGATGGCAAAAGAAAGATGATGATGGTGACTCACCTGGTCAAAAGGTTACATGAATGTTTCTAATTTGCATTTTCTCCTAGTAGTAGATATTAGATATGTCTGTAATGATGTTGTTAGACACTGGATTGAATGCATTCAGACTGTCCATCCTGGTTTCCTTCGGGCAGGACGATAGCCTGGCAAATTTTTGCTTGTTTGAAGACAGATGGCAACTTCAGGCCAGCTGTCTTGGTTTCCTCTTAGTAGGCGGGACAATTGGCGGCATTATTAGACTTTGTAAATTTGCACTAGTAATATAAACATGATCCTCCCCTTTTTTACTTAAAAAAAAAAAATAATCATCATCATTCAAATAACGTTAACCATTCATAGAATTGACATTCACATAATAGATTGCATAATATCCATCATCATTCAAATAACGTTAAACATTCATAGAATTGACATTCACATAGTAGATTTCATAATATCCATCATCATTCAAATAGCGTTAAACATTCATAGAATTGACATTCACATAATAGATTGCATAATATCCATCATCATTTAAATAACGTTAAACATTCATAGAATTTACATTCACATAGGTTCCTACGTCTTATAAGTTCAAGTGTATCATTAATAGTTTCACAGTGAATAGAAAATAAAGGTGATTAGGCCTCAAGTAATCCTATCTCTCTAAGTCAAAAGGTGGCGTTACATACACCCAACCTTCGAGAAACATTTTCTCGAGGTGGTCAAAAAAGTGAGGGATGATCTCATTGTAATGTCTCGGCATCCTCCTAAGTAGCAGATCCTGGACTATACTTGTCCCACTGGACCTTAACTTGGTCTACCAGACGGTTCCTGAGCTATCGGACTCTATGGTCCAATATGTGTAACGGTTCTACCATGAGGGTTCCCATGTCCAATACCTGCAATTCCTTCCAATTCAGTTTATGATATTCGTCAGCAACATAATGACATAGAACATATACATGAAAAACATTATGAGTTTTATGCAAGTGGGGTGGCAGTACGAGACGATATGCAGCGGCTCCAATTTTTTATTGGAGTTTGAACGATCCTATAAATTGAGGTGACAACTTTGTCCCCTTCCCAAACCTGGCTCTGATACCATTTGTATAATGTTCATAATATTTCAATATGTGTGTGTGTTTGTGTGTGTGTGTGTGTGTGTGTGTGTGTGTGTGTGTGTGTCTATTTATTTATAACTAGTGTTAAAATCTGTTGTTTTTTTTTTTATGTTTTGCTTGGCTTGCAGGTTGTGTAAAGCTAGAACAGGTGGATAGGGGATTGGATAGACTACCGAAAAGATGAGGGGTTGGATAGAGTACATGATTTCTTTCCTGTAATTCATTTCATTCTTTAGGTATTCTTAAGGGTTTTTTTTTTGGCTTAGTTTTTAGGTTATTTCTGGTTTTGGACTCTTTCCATTTCTGGGTTATTTTTGGTTGTTAAAGGGATGTAGGTTAATTTTTTTGTTGTTAAAGGGTTGTTAGGGTTTCAAGGTTGCATGCCCAGGTTTTTATGGTTGTTTATGGAACATAAGGCATAGCATTTAGCCTAGTAGGCCTAGGCCCCAGTTTTTAAACTAGGGCTCTGATACCATTTGTAAGGCATGTGCATACAGAGCCTCATAAAAAAATGAATATAAATACATAAATTATTTCTAATTTACTTCTTTCTTTATTGTTCCATAATAATAATAATGTTTAGCCATATGATAATGAACAACATAATAATGAACAGTAGCATAATGAGCATAATGAACAGCATAATAATGAACAACAACATAATGAGCATAATGAACAACATAATAATGAACAATATCATAATGAGCATAATGAACAGCATAATAATGAATATTAGCATAATGAGAATGAGGTATTTGCCTCAACCTGATGTTGAACCTGAAGCTAATGAATCCTGCCAAAATTGAGTAACCTCCTAGCCAACTAGGAACAACCTCTCCAACTCCCTAGCCCCAAGAATCCTTATGGTTTCATGGACTCTGAAATACTTCTTTAAACCAAGAAGCCAAGCTTCCGCTTCTTATCTCTTCTTAATCTCTCCATCGAAGGAGGGTGGTTTGGCTCTCTTGAACTCTTTAGGACCATGGGTTTTGGAATGCTTCTTCTTCTTTCCTTTCCTTTGAGAATGTGAGTTGGCCCTACTACTAGAAGATCCTTCTGAGTTGTCATATTCCTTTCTAGAGGACTCTCCCGATGAGTGTCCCCTGCCTCCAGGTTGGACCTTCTTTGCGGTACTTCTCCCAGTGGGGTCACTTATGGAGTCATGTTTTCAGATCTCAGGTGGACATTGACTTCTTTTCTTATGTCGTCGGTCCACATGACTGGTTGTGAGTTCATGTTGCAGTTGCCTCTGTATGTCGGATAAGATTTGTAGCAAGACTATGTTAATTTATGTTTGTTTCTATTTCTTCTTTATCAATCTCTCGTTGTTAGCCTTGAAAATCTATAACTCAGCCTCGAGGCTCCTTACAGTTTCAGCCAGATTCGGAAGGGTTTCCACCTCTCTCCTTTCGTCATATTTTCCATCTCTGTTGTGGGATCCATCCCCCATTTCATGACAAGTCGCAATCCTTTATTATTGGAGTTTTCTCGTGATTTACTGACTTCTCGAGTGTTGACAAAAACACTTATTGTTAGCTAATAGTTTATTAGTTCATGAACAATACACGGTTCAATTTCTTAAATGCATATACTCAATAGAAAGTTTCATTATTTTCTTTAATAACATTTTTAATCAGACTTTTTAAGAAAGAGGTAAGGTAGAGTGTCATTCTTTTAAAAGTACTCCAAATAGAATTTTTAAGCGACTCGTCTGTGAGCCCAAGCAGGCCAAGTGTTGTAACCATTCTTTGATACCAATTTGTAACACACCCACAATGGGGCAAAGAAAAATGAGAAAACAAAATACGTCCTCCTTACAGAAACAAATCCTCTTTCTCTCTACGGGTTCTAATTTGGAAAGTCCAGGACTCAGCCCGAGCCTCCGGTCAAGATTCTTTGAGTCTAAATCAAACGAGACTTTGATATTTAGTCTCACCTCTAAATCAAACATGGGCCCTTTAGGACTCTATTGCAGGTCTTATGATGCTCGTGACCTTCTCCTTCGCACTTCAGCGAAGTCTCAGAATTGGTGTTAGCCCCTTTTCTCTTAGTCTCTCCTCACATATGACCTTGGCAATGACCACATGATTGCGGGCGCAGGCACAAGAAGTTTGGGGTCAAACTACTTTTGGGCCTGTAATCCTCCTCAAGTATCAATGTGTCCTCCTGACGAAACCATGGTTTGAATTGTGGCTCGCCCTCAATATTTTAAACTTCGCGCAACTCTTGTCCCCGCAATGCTATGGGATCATTGATCTCACGATCTTAATGATACTATCTAAATCGATGGTTCAGATCTATGCCTCTCAAATATACAGACCAGATTTGTCCCTCCTATATCGACGACTATGATTTCTTCGCAATTCCAGACTTCGAGGTTTTGAAATCTCAAACCCTGCTTCTTTCATACTTCAAACTTCCAGAGTTGATGATCTGCAGAAACCTATCCTGTGAAATCAACGGTCTTTCTTACACTTCGGGTGTTTGACCATTTAACCCAAATCAATGGTCCTCCAACCCTCTTCTTGATCGACGGTCAAGATCTCCTTCAGGTTTCAAACTTTTGAGATTTCAAATCTCAAACCTTTTCCCCAATGAATTTTATCTTAAGGCTACGATCCTCTGATGCATGTCCCCCTGATTTGATGATCGAGGATTACTTCGGGTCTTCACCCGGAGCTCACAGATTTGCACCATGTGTCCTCCAAATCCAATGGCTATGAATCACTTCGGGACTTTACCCAGAGTTAATGGATTCATGCCACGTCTCCCTTAGATCTGTTGGTCCAGGTTCACTTCGAGTCTTCAGGCCTTTGGGGTTCATAAATCTCATTTCTCAAACTGAAACCCCGCTACAATCTTCTTGGAGCTCTCAATCTGTTGACAAGTGTCCCCGTGCCAATCGATGGCTCATGGCTCTTCGGCTCTTCGGGCTTCGGGTGTTTCAACACTTCGACCTTCACTTTCCTCTGGATCTTCCGACCTGTCGACACATGTCCTCCTGGATCCAATGGTCCAGATTTTCTCTGGCCCTTCGACTTCCCGCGCTTTAGGAATCTCAAGTTTTAACTTGTCTCCTCCCGGACTCACGGTATCTGACAGTTCAAATCCTCTCTAATGATCCAATGCTTGAAGTTTACCCCGAACAATCTGACGGCTCAAATATGTTCCTATGATCAGACAACTGAGATTCAACTTCATTTTTTCGTCTCTTTGGGCTTAGAAAACTTTGAGTCTCAAACCTTGACAGGTTCTCTCTCTTGTGTGCATGAAAGTTAAGACTCATGCACCTTCCTCAGATCTGACGGTTGTCGATCCTTTTCACTATGATCCAATGACCATTGTCGCTCCTATCAGTCTTCAAAGGTTTTAAACCTTTGCTCCTCCTATGAGTCCTACTCTTGGATCTCGTCAATACTTATGAAAAGTGCCATCCCTTTTGAGCTTGATCTCTTTCAAGGTTTTCGTCATCCCACGCACTCCTTGCATTTCGGGGATCACTTCAAACTCAGATCGAAGGTCAACGGCGATCGACGATTCACAGGAATTGTGGGGTCCCAACATGTGGGTTCTTTACCAGGGATTTCAACCTCCGCAATCTGGAAAGTTCTCTCTTGATTCTAGTATAACCGGGATCGTTGATCCTCCAGCCCCTCGAGATCAATAACAAGGGTGAATTGTGGGCTACGAACTAGTGCATTCATTATTTTCACCTTCGCGCTCCGCAATGACTCCCCACCCTCGATATTCATTCATAGATCGACGATGCATATCAATTGTGGGGTTTAACTTGACCTTCATACATCTTGACATCTCAGAGCCTTGAGCTCCAAGGTTCCTATACCTAGGTCACATGGATCTTCATAAAACTCTGGGGCTATGATCCCCTCTCTTAGTCAGGTTTTTGGTTAAGGAAATAAGCGCAAGTTTAGAGTCTCCTAGACTACTGGTATGAAGGGAACACCTTCCTGACTCGTAGATATTTGAGCTCTGAATCAAGGCAAGGTAAATTGTGAGGTTACCAAATCGGTAAATATGCCTAGAGGCTTGCTTCGACTCCAGAACGACGATGTAAATTCCTGGGGAAAGTGCCTTTGAGTGATTAAAATGGGGCGTATGGAAATCCAAGCAGAATTATAGGTTCTCAAGTAAATGAACACATAACTTAATCATTTAATGCAAAGAAAGAAACCTTTGTAGACATGTAAATACTCGCATGCATCCATTATTTACAATTCAAAACATAATTCAAGAAAACACTTATCAGAACCATAGAGTGTGATGTGACTACTAAAAGGGGTGCTCGTTTCCACCCAACCATAGGCTCAGTCACTCCCAATGGATTTATCACTGGCCACCCCTGAGCTTAAGCCACGATGCTTTGAGATTCAATCTCTTACTTCCAGCTCAATGGAAGTTAGGAACGAAGTTTACTCTCCTTCTCCCAATACAGAAATAGATAAGGACGAAGGTTACTCTCCTTCTCTAGGTTCAATCTCTATTTTTTGTGATTAGAACTCACTGTTTCTATTATAGCAAGATTTTCCTCACCATTTCTATCTTGCATAGAGGGCATTTTCCATTTCCCTATGAAGGCTTATCAACCCCTTTTTGATAAATCTAGAGCCAAAAATATATATTTTTCCACATATACGCTCCCTAACTTCTTTGCAAGATGCGTATATGCTTGTTGCTCCACTACAGCTCGCGTATATCAGGATTTATGCTAGAAAATACAAAATGAGGTCAGGTTTCCATGTCATGACAGAAAATATCTGATCTTTGGCCGTCCATATACTGGAAACGTTCTAACTCGTCCCTTCAGTTGCATTCTGGAGGCTATAAGAGCACAATTTCGAGCTATGGAAAAAAAGGGAGAAAGCATTCAACTTTGAGAGCAAAGTTACTCTGGAGAAATTAATTCATATTGAGTTTGCATCCCTTTGTCCCTCAAGTATGAACATAGTGCTCAACCCCCAATCTCTTTCCTTATTGCCGAAAGGACCTCATTACCTCTTTGTTGTGAGCTTGCCTTTGGTGGAGGATTGAAGTGGTGGGGACCTAGTTGGAAGGAACTTGGTTTCTTGGTTTCAAACCATGCCGACATGGAAGTTTGTAATGTTGATACTTATGTTGATCAATTATTAATAGAAATACTCCTTTCCCATCCTATAGATATCTTGCAAATATATGAGTATTATACATGGGCATGTTTGTAATGTTTATTAATGGATTGTGCTATCTAATGTGGTAACTCATTTTATATATTGTCACTATATAATTGCCCTTGCTTGCAGTATTGAGCCTTTAGCCAGTTCTCACTTTGCGTTATAAACCATGGCCCAAGAAGTTTTCATCCTCAACCAATCAGAGCCTTGTTTATACCCTTCGCAATTTGACACCCTATACCCTAGAGGGAACATCACCCTGAGTGTCCATCTTCCGCATGCATTTCCTTGCATTGAGCATAGGTACGTTCCATTGTTGGAACTAGTTTTGCTTACTTGTGACACTCGTTCCCTCCTTTGTATCATAGCATTCACTTGTTATAAAAAAACAAAAAAACGATGGGTGGGAAGGGAGTAATATATTGTAATTGGCAGTAGTCATGTCGCCTTTGAACAGAGCACAAAGTTATTGAGTCCTTACGTCATCATAATTTTGGGTTTAGCATGGCCTTAGGAAGCTGATCTCATTACAGAGTTTTCTCTACCGACTGGTTAATCTTCCAGTCACTATAGAGAACATTATGGATGCCTCCTGCATCTAGTTGTCACATCATTAAGTCTATGATGTTGGAGTCCACCGTATGTCTCATGCTCTTGTTCAAAGGAAGTCTATCAACATGTGTCGGCCACTCCTCAGAAATATTGACTTTGCATGTCGTCCATACCCTCAGTTTGTCTCAGAATCACATGATACTTTGGTCTTACGATGCACCCTGGCCCTACTTTCATGATTGGTAGGTCACCTTGAACCCAACAATCGACATTTCATCATGGGACATTGACTGGGTGGTTTCCCTTGTGTTCGACGGCAAGACATCTATTCACACTTTGGGATTCATGCAGTGTCTTGGATTCCATTAGCCTTATTGGTGGTTCCCTCACCTTTGTCAGCAGTTTTCATCATTGGCTGCTATTCAGATGATCTTTTTCATGTACTTCTTGCATTTAGCACATGCAAAAGACGCACAGGGTTGTTGGTTCGTGAACATGTTCTTCGTCCAATCTCCACCAAATCATGAAGCTCCTTCTTTGTTCCTCGTGCTGACTGATGAGAGATGCCTTAATGCTCTCCTTTTAGCAGGTCTCTTTCCATTGACTTCAGCTCATGTATTCTGGATACGAGACCTAGAGTTTTATGAGTACCTTTTGGCTTGCAGTCATTAGTGGCAGGCTCTCTCGCCATTGACATATGGGAATACATCAATGTCTCCTGATCAATGGATCTCTCAAGTGTTCGACACCATCTCCTTTATTCACATTTGTAGAGATGTACTTGGTGCCTTGATACCTGCTTTCATCATTGGTAGGTTGTCTCACGTTTTTTAATGGTATACCTCAATGACTGATAATCAAATGATGTCTCATCGTGTTTGACCTCAACTCATTTATTCACATGATGTAGACTTGCACCATTGGTGGATTGTATTGAAGACTTGAAGACATCACTTTGTAGATGCAACTTTCCTGAGCTGTTGTTTCCATTTCATTGGACCAATACCTATTTGACTTCAACGATCATGGGAGATTAGATTGTACTCCATGGTATACAGATATCTTTAGATTGATTTTGAGACTGGTTTCACTGGGCCTTGTTCGTGACTATGACAACTATTGACATGTAACCACATTTATACTTGCCTACTCATGGCCATGAACACTTGTTGGTATATTTTCCACATGGATCTACATTGTATTCTTGGAAGCCATGTATGCAAATTCAGTACATAATGTAAATGAGCAATTGAGTTCGTCCAGCTCGTTCTCTACCACTCCACTTCTGGGTTATTTATAATGTATTTTGGCCATCACAGATACTCCTCTGATCTCACACATTAGGGGGAATTTGTTATAGCAAGATTTGACTCACCATTGCTATCTTGCACAAAGGGCCTTTTTCCATTTCCCTATGAAGACTTATCAACCCCTTTTTGATAAATACAGAGCCAAAAATATATATTTTTCCACATATACGCTCCCTAACTGCTTTGCAAGATGTGTATACGCTTGTTGCTCCACTACAACTCGCGTATATCGGGATGTGTGCCAGAAAATACAAAATGAGGTCGGGTTTCCATGTCACGACAGAATATCTTTGATATTTGGCCTTCCATATACTGTAAACATTTTGACTCGGCCCTTCAGTTGCATTCTGGAGGCTATAAGAGCACAATTTCGAGCTAGGGAAAAAAAGGGAGAAATCATTCAACTTTGAGAGAAAAGTTACTCTGGATAAATTACTTCATATTGAGTCTGCATCCCTTTGTCCCTCAAGTATAAACATAGTGTTCGGCCCCCAAGCTCTTTTCTTATTGTTGAGAGGACCTCATTACCTCTTTGTTGTGAGATTGCCTTTGGTGGAGGATTGAAGTGGTGGGGACCTAGTTGGAAGGAACTTGGTTTCTTGGTTTCAAACCGTGCTGACACAAAAGTTTGTAATGTTGATACTTATTTTGATCAATTATTAATAGAAATACTCCTTTCCCGTCCTATCTATATCTTGCAAATATATGATTATTATCCATGGGCATGTTTGTAATGTTTATTAATGGATTGTGTTATTTGATGTTGTAACTCATTTTATATATTGTCACTATATACTTGCATCGCTTGTTTGTTGAGAACTTTTTGCAGGTGTAAAGCTTTGGGTCAAAGTGCTCAATGGTGGAATGGCATCAAACGATTGGATCGAGGTAGGATTCTTCCTCGTATTGCACATGAGTTTATATAGAACATGTTGGAATTGAGTTGATTTCTGCAGTCGTACCTGTCTGTTGTGGTTTACCCTTGGCCATGAGAGTTTTTCCCTTGTAACAGTTTCCTTTTTCAATCCTTCCTTGGACCCGAGAGTTTCCTTTCTTGTCTCTTCATTTTCTCTGCAGGTATCCCTCTGCCCACCACACTTCCTTTCTTGCCTCCCTCAACAAGATTGTGTGTGTATCGAATCTCCCTGTCTGTGGTCATGTCCAGAAGCCTTACCGATGGGCATTATACCCCATCCTTCATTAACTCTTGAGGGGGCCTTCCCACCTACCAACCTGACGGCAATTCATTCTTGCTCAGAGGGTTGTTTTGATTTGAGCAAATTAATTCCAGCATGGTACTGGTTTGGTGGAGGTTAACGCAACCATTCCTAGTCCCCTCCACCACCTTTCACGACATTTTGTGGTCTTTCTTAGCACATCCCCTCGTTAATTAGTCATGAAACACGTATCCATTCTCTATTAAAATAACAAAATTTACATTCATCGACCTTCTACACAAGGTCCATCAAATCAAATATTCACATTTTTAAGTTTTCCATAGTTCCTTGGCCCATATAGTTATATTTACAAACTGGGGGACATAGGGTGTTACAAACATGCACACATGTTGTTAATAGATCAGAAAGATGACCAAAATAATGTGTAACAACTTGGACTTGTAAGAAACAATAGGCTATCGCACTTTCTTCAACATAATCAAAGTACCGAGTAGCAGTAAATGCAAGTCAGGAAGCCTTGTGGCTTTGGTAGATCCTTTCATAGTTTGGATTCTAGCACCAACATTCAACCATCCTTTGGTGCGACAATTAGAGTTCCATCAAGATCACCAAAGACCCAGTTCAACATCAGTGCAACAAACACATCGAGCTAAACATGCACTTCATCACAAAGCTCATCCATGATCAAGTTATTGAAGTGCTCATTTTCCCTACAGAAGATCAAGTTGCACACATTTTCACAAAGTCTCTTACATAAGCGAAGTTTTCCAAACTTCAATCTATGTTAGGAGTTCAGGAAGTGTCATCAAGGGGGGATAGGCTCTAATGCCTCCTTCCTTCTCCTATTGTGTCACTATTGTAAATCCTTCAATCCTATCCCAAGTTGTTCTTAAGGGGGGATGTTAGGATATTTAGACACCTAGGAGTTAGTTAAGATCTACTTGGTCTAATGTGTCATTAGGTAAAAGTGTATTTCTTAGTGTGTTTCTTTCGTATACATTAGTATGCATTTGTAGTTAGGAAATCCAACAGTCATGATATGTTCCTGACATAGAATGATTCGAAGGTTCATATTCTCCTTGATCTTAACATCCATTGATCCGTGGCTTAACACCCGATTGGTCCATGATCTCTATTTAAATAGCATGGAGGGTCATTTGTCGATGATCGATTGTGATAAAATCTCTTGTAAAATCTCTTTGTAATCCTTTTCTTTTGCATTAATAAACTGCTCCAAGTGGTCATGTTGGTTGGAGTCATGGAAATTTCCTCGTGGGGTTTTTACCACATCAAAACATCAGTGTATTGATCTTTGATATGGTTTTGTGAGTGGTTACTGAAGGTGTTTGTCCTCTGTTGGAATACATGTGTTGTCGAACAATTTGGGGATATTACACATAAGACCCCAAAAGTCTGGGGCTACAATAACCACTAAAGTGATTAATCATAAATGAAGAGGGTAATCATTATTGAAAATGATAAGGATACCATCATTTCTCACCATTTGTTCCAAACCTTTTAGGCTAAAAAGTTTTAATAGGTTTTAAGAAGAACATGAATAAGTTTGATCCACATATATACATGCATGGATTTATGCATTTTTCACATGTTCAACTACAATACTCCATAACTACTTTAAAGTATTAAATAATTTATTGTTTAGTGACTCTTAACTAGAAACGTTACCCTGTTCTTCAATAAATAAATTTCAAAATTTTGACATGTTTTAATTTTACAAATTATATGAACTTTTTAACATTTTTTAATTTTACAAATTATATGAACTTGAAATATATATAATTATTAAAAAAACATATCATGTGAAATTAAAGGCTTCTCCCACTTTGCATTAAATAAATACATTTCAAAATTTTCAATTTTTTAATTTTAAAAATTGTATGAACTTGAAAGATATATAGATATATGAACAATTTGCTCTCTTACTATTTAAAGTCAAGCTTTTATATTCAATTGTCAAGTTAAGATTACAAGTAATGCTTGACTATGTGAAGGTTTGTACTTACTTGGCCATGTTCATAACTTTTATGAAGTGCTTTGATATTCAATTACTATTTAAAGTCAAGCTTTGATATTCAATTACTATTTAAAGTCAAGCTTTGATATTCAATTATATAACCTTTTGTCAAGTTAAGATTACAAGTACTGCTTGACTATGTGAAGGTTTGTACTTTACTTGGCCATGTTCATAACTTTTATGAAGTGCTTTGATATTCAATTGTATAACCTTTTGTCAAGTTAAGATTACAAGTAATGTTGGACTATGTAAAGGTTTGTACTTTACTTGGCCATGTTCATAACTTTTATGAAGTTATTGGTTGTATATTTGAATATATTATACTTGGGCATTTTTTTTTCTTTCGAATATGTCTTATCTTTTAACTTGGGCCATGTTCATAACTTTGAATATATAATACTTGGCCATGTTCATAACTTTTTAGAAATATATGTTAGGTTTATGAAGTTATGAATATATAATACGTTTGTCTTTCTTTTTTCGAATATCTTACAAGGAAGTTACTATCGATTAAGGAATAGTTGAGTTTAGAATTTATTCTACACTTAAAATGGGAAACTCTTTGTTTTATATATCCAAATTATTTAGTTTGTCACACTTCTTCATCTTATTGGAGGGGTTTCTATTTAGCGATCATCAAGATTGAATTAAAATCCTAGGGACTTTTTAAAGCTTTTGAAGCATAAATATATTGAATATGCTATGGTTTATATGAGTTTCTCTATTTGTGAAGTGTTGTTGGTAGTGGTTATAACCCATTGAATTGATAAATCATGGCATGGTTTTGATTGTGTTGAGAGGTGTTTTCTATAACCTAGTATGATGGAGATGTGTAATTCTTTCCATGCTTAACATGGAGTTAACACATGATACTTTAAAAAAACACAATGTAAATAAAAAATATATAACGCTAAACCATAACCTACACCTAAAGTTAAAAACCAAAGATGTGTGTGTGTATTAAAACGAAAGAAAATTATAAAATATTTTTTTCTATGATCTTGACCTATTAAATATAAGCATTAGTATGTATGATGTTAATATTATAAGATTTCTAATTTTAGTATTTTGGGTATTTTGGTATCTATTTGTAAACTATAATGTTATCATTGTTTCTATTGTACATGTAACCAACTACCATCATTTTATAATAAAATATTATTTGTTTAACGAAATATCATCAATAACTATCACTTCATTCGTAAATATAATCCATTACATATCACCCAATTCTATTAATGGATTGTTGGAAAGCATTAATCATCAATATATTTTTACCAATCTTGTAATACCCCCAGGTTGTAAATGTACATATGTTTTATAGGTTATTGAGCTAGGATGTTTTGGGTCAGAGTATCTGTATATATGTTTTTTGGGGCCAATCTGTCTGTTTGATATTAGGATGAAGAGAATATATGATGAAAGGTCGGTGAGCTTAGCATTGTAAAATGTAATCACACTAGGATATATTAATAGTAAAATACATCACTGCTACAGGCCCAGCCACAAGAGATTATGGGGGCTAGGACTCCATGAGAGGGAAAGGAGGCTAAGGTCTTAAGGAAAGGAGCTAAGTCAAGGGGGCTTAATCCTAGGAATATAATAATATATTCCTAAGTCCTAAGTATTCAGTTATGATTTTATCCTAAGTTCTCAAGTGGTAGAATGAGTTCCCAATTGGTGGGTGAGTAGTTCTTTGAGTGCCACGTGTCAAAAAGAGAACATTCATAATTAAAGTTTGTGCTTAGTGAGGAAACCATCACTTTTGGCCATTCTTACCATTGCTTATGGAGAGTGAGATAAGGAGCCATTGTGACCCTATTACCTTGTGAATCATGTGAATCCTAGGTGGATTTTGGGTGTACAATTCTCCTTGGATTTCCTTGGGGAAGGTTGGAGCCCTGGAGAGAGAATTGTTGGGAATAGGTTTCCCTGGGTTTGAGGCATGGAGGGTGCATGGAGACTCAATTATAGCATATAGAGTTCCTAGAGCTACAATATTTTAGACTTCCTAGCTAGCATGTGCTAGAACCCTGGAAGGGAAATGGGATAACCTAAGGGAATGAGAGGCTATAGGTTGGAAATGTTACTCGAGTTTGGTACCTTGGTCTAGCCATTATTTGTGATAGCTAGTGAGATCTTAGTTGGCTTATGTATCCTTTTCCATGGTGGAGTCATAGCCCCAAATCAATGGTGACCTGTTGTTGAGAGTGGTAGAATAACAATGTCTATGGTTGGGTGGAAAATTAGAGGTTTGGAGTCATTTGGTGTTTTTCTTAAAACATAAGTGTTATTTATGTTATGTGTTTTTTATGCTGAACAATGTGTATTTGATGTGATTAATTTGTTATTATTGTACACATTTATATTTATGAATGTAAACATGTGTTATGTATAAGTTATGCATGTAATTATAAGTTGTTAGGATTGTATAAGTGTTTCGTATGCAAAGCATAATACTATTGATGAGTATCAAATCCCTGTTGGGCATATTTCTTAACTGTATCAAAGGAATAATGAGTCAAGTAAAAGAAATTTTCATATTTGACAGTAGTTGGATTTTCGTGACATATGCCCATAAGTGATTTTTGGGTGTGATACAATGTGGTATTAGAATGAAGCTACAACACTCAGGCTACATGGGCCAGAGCCAACATATTGGAACAAAAAAATGTAGAGAATTGCTTTTCAAAGGATGTCTGCAAATTGTTTAACGGAAGTTTTCTGTGAGAAATTGGGGAAATTTTTTGTTATTTTGGGGAAATTGAGCTCATGGGTTAAAATCCCCAATTGTATCCCCTATCTAAGTGATTTTAGGCCTACAATTTCCTGAATTTACGAATTACAATGTGGCCACGAAAGTAAGTGAGAAAAGACCCATTTTCTAGGAGAAAATTTCAAGCTAAAAGTGCTCAGAATCGTTGAATGGAAAAGAATCTATGTCAATTTAACAATAAGAGGGTCAGATTTGGTTTCATGGGCCATGAATTGCAGAACCATGGTGGCCCAAGCAGAGAAATTGGGTGAAATTGGGTGAAAACCCCAATTTTTTGGTAAGCATTCAATGGAATTTGGTAAGGGGATGTTCGATGGATTGGAGAAAAGGTCGAATTGACATGCACAAGGTCAAATTTTTCCATGGGAAGATTAATTAAATAGATTTAATGGAAACCATGGAGAAATTTAAAAAATTAGGCATTTTTGAAAATTTGGGGAATTTTGGAATTTTTGGAAAAATTCAAAACAAATTGTATATGGTGACTTGGAGGCCACATGTCAGGTGACGTGGAATTTCCATGGTGGTAGGGTGGTAGGCCATGGTGGAAAAGTTGGGTTTATTCAGTGCATGGTGGCAGGCCCTAGGAGTGACATAGGAGCCACAATGGACGAGGTGTCATACTCCAAAACCAAAAGTGAAATTAGATCTTTTTAAAGCGGTTTTGAAAAGTTCCAATTTTATCTATTTGAATGAGGAAGTGAGACATAGGAGGAGGAGGATTTGGTGGTATCAGATACTTTTTCACCATTAACTCCCCTCCACCTTAAACTCTGATATCAATATGGATCGTCGATCTCCCTTCGATCTTTGTCACCTGATCTAAGAAATGAGCATGTTGCACATCAGAGGAAAAGGGTGCAAGATAGGACTCACCCATCATTGCAACCAATGGGTGGGTTCCAAGTGGAGGCATGGAAAAGGAGATGGTACCATTTTCCCATCTATGTTCGGATCAGGTGCCATGTGGGAAACCAGGTATGGTGGACCCATAAATATAAAATAAAGAGAAGAAAATAAAGGTAAAGGAGAAATAAGGAAGAGAGAAGGGAGAGAGAGAAGGTGTTGGAGGATGACGGAGTAGGTCCAGGGTGGCCAAGAGGTTGACATCACCTTACAGTTCCATTTGTACCTAGGACCATAGAGGGATAAAAATAACGTATAAGAAGATGAATTTTTTTTAGTTTTTCAGCAATTTTAGGGGCTACAAAAGTGCCAGAGAGGGCCACTGGACAATTATACACCATTTTGCCAAAAAATCCAAGTTAGGGGTTTTTTAAGATTAGGGTGGTTCTTAGTGACAGGGATCCAAATTGATACGAAAATTTTATATAGAGTCCAAAAATTAGACTCAAAGATACCTAGTGAAGGGAATGGATGGATTCTAAGGAGGTTGGAGTGGGGATGACAAAACAGAGCAAAATCCATTATTCCAGACCACTTTTTGAGGATTTTTGGGATTTACAAAGCAACAAAAGAGACCCCAGATGGAAAATCTAGAAAATTTTATTTACTCAACATTTAATTTACTCATCAAGGCAAATAACTTTTCCTTTGATGAATTTTTCCAAAAATGCTTAGTTTGGTAGATAGTTGGTTTTGGCTAAAAAATCCAAGTCTAGAAAAAAGTGGAAAAAGGACAAAGTTGTCATTTGAAGATTGCTACAGATTTTGATTGGAGCATCATACTGACAATAAGAGAGTTGTTGTGAACTTAATGTCATAAATTTTATCAGTTCCTCATACAAAAGTTTCCTTGGTTCGTGCCATGTTTTCCTCTACAATTGGCAGAAGTTAGTGTCCAAGCTTAATTGAACCAAGGAGAAAGGTGCACAAAAGGGGTATTTGACAATATTCAAATGACTATAACGTTTTCTCATAGCTCAGAATTGAGAAAGAAATTAATCATTGGAAATATCTTGGATAGAATAATTCACATATGCACCCAGTATTGTGATTTCAACAACAAAATTCCCAGGAAATCAAAAGAAAGATTATTGTTGGACTTAAAGAGTAGAAAAGGATGTATGGTTTCTAGATTTATAAAATTATTTTTATCTAACAAATTTTGTTTCATGCACATTTTTTAGAATTAAGGGTACATATAGAACAAACAAGATTAAGAATGAGTACCTGAGACATGGAAGATGCACAGAGAGATTACAAACATGAGGAGGAAGTCAAAGGGGTGAATATCAACTTGAATAAAGAAAAGACTTAGTCAAATGGGCATAGAGAAGGCAAAGCAAAAAACATCTATTTAGTGGAGACTATGAGAATCCTAAAAATAGAAGTGTTGAGCTACATAGTAGACAATGAGACGATTATAAGAGCTCATGGGAAGTAGAACCACATCAACACACAACTGTTACAAAGCCTGAACATATTGCAGAAGCAAAGAAACAAATAATTAGATTCAAGGCAGGCAACATAGCATGAATCTCATGCCAGGAGAGAGGATTATAAAAGTGTTAGTAGACATCATCACTATTCACCAAGGCACTCAACTATAAGGGTAGATGCATTATTAGAGTCATAGAGAAATCCCCATTTGTTTCTTATCAAACATCATAAAAGGAGGTCTGAGGTATATGATTTTCAAAGGGAGTTTAGGAATATTGGGTCTCCTACATTTGATGGTGATCATAAGAAAGATGGAGATGCAAAATCTTGGTTGTTGGGAATGAGGAAATACTTCCAATTGCACAATTATTCATCAAATGTAGAAGCCAGAATTGCAATCTACCATCTTCAAGGAAATGCATCAATGTGGTAGGACCAACTCAAGTAGGTTAAACACATTGATGAGATGAGAATCTCATGGAGGAAGTTTTAAAAGTACCTTCAGAAGAAATACTTATTAGAGCATTATTATGACAATAATATGCAAGATTTCTTTGAACTCAAACTTAGAAGCATGGAAATGGATGAGTATGAGATGAGGTTCCTTAAATTGTTAAGGTATGTTGTCTTCATAAAGGATGAGAAGGTTAAAATCCAAAGATTTATGGGTGGGCTATGTTATCCCCGATTTCTAGGGATAACTAGGAGATCATGTCTCGAGGCCTACATGTCCTAGACATGGAGTACTGAGAGCAGGATTGACCTGAGCATGGCCCTGGAGGGCCCATCTTTCTTCTTCTTCATCAGACTTGTCCTGTCAGTAGTAGAAGCATCCATCACCTTCGTCTTGGACTTGTATCGGAGAAGACTCTTGCTCCATGAGGTAATTGGTCCAGGTATCATGGTATGTGTCATATTTGATCATTCTAAACTTCAGATATATGCATCAAATTCCTTTCATTTCTGACGAATGCTTGGATCTTACATTACCCCACTTAACCGAGGTTGGGGGGATTGACAAGGTACCCTAGCAAGCTTGTACCCATAGGTTTTGGTTAGCCACCAGGGGGGATTTTGAAGGGCCATCGTCTGCTCCCATCATATAATCACTCTTACATCTTATCTCCCACTCATCCATCCCATTCCCCTAGTCAGAACATTAGGATGACCTTATTGTGGGGTTACATTTTATCTTGTGGGAAGAAGGGGCTAAAGGCCCAAGAGGTAAAAGTAGTTGGTAAGAGATGAAAGCCATAAAAAATAAAACCTAGAGATGCCTCGCCCAGGGATCCATGAGAAGGCAATAAAAAGCCTCTCAATAAGAAACAAGAGGGACTCGAAGAGAAATGACAAAGAAAGACCTAACCAAGAGGATGGGGGGTCTCATCACGAGCCAGCCCATTATGTTCATGGGTACCTAGTAGTATGACATTTCCATTATTTGGTTACCACGCCAGGGAAGTGACCTTTGGTTGCATGGCCAAGGGAAAGGGGGTCTCATCACGAGCCAGCCTTATCATCTCTATGAAAGTACTTGTGGGTAACACTGTCAGCTCT
>JZKD02S1315205.1:63520-85100 GCA_000966675.3 Picea glauca
AACCCTTCCCTCTAGTCTTTAAGTCTTCATCCTTTCAAAACCTTGTGCCCTTATCTTGTTTGACTCCATATACCCTAAGGCACTGATCTCTAACCTCCAACGTTGAAGTCTTAGTGTACAAAACCACTCTCAAAACTCTAAATTTTGAAACCCTAACTAACAAACTAACCTAATTAGGGCTGACGTCATAGTTGGTTATCTCATCTTGACACAACAAGTATTGAGTATAATCAATTAAATGATGATTTGAAGCATTTATTGGGTGAAGTGTTGATTGGATACATTGTTATCTTGATCATCTTGATAGTTATTGATGAATTGATGCTTTTGCCATAGCTAATTGATAAAACGTTGACTTCATTAGTATCTATTGTTCTACATTACTTATCAATTAATAGCATATAGTCATTGAAGTACTAACCCTTTGAGTTATAGCCTGCATATATACTACTTTATTGTTGTCTTGTTCCGGGCAGGTGTTTTCATTTGGGCATACACTTCTTTATTGGTTGATTAGTCGGACTGTCTGACTTTGGTGGTAACCTGTGAAGGGGAAACTTTAAACTTGACTTTATACCTTAGCCTCTTCAAAACCCCAGGTTGTCGGGGACGTCTCCCCTGGGTTAACCTCCCTCAATAGAAAGAACCTCCCCATTGAGGTGACATTGGGTGGGGAAGGTTCCTGTTATGCCAATTTGGCCTCAACTCTCTAGTATTTTGACCTAGCTACAAACTGCGCGATAACTGGCTACCTTCTTTCTATAGCGATAAGATATATTTTGATGAGTCCAAGACACTGGAGGAAGCCATAAGGAAATAAAAGTATCTTTATGAGCATAATAAAGGAAAACCATATTTCCAAAAGGCTCGGGATGATAGGAAGAAAGATAAGATGGAACAAAGAAAGAAAGGGTATAAGCCACCATATTTTAGAAATAGTTTGCAAGGATAGCTAACACAAAATGAGCCCAAGATGAAAGAGTATTTGAGGAAAAGTCTGAGATAGTAGCCCATAAAATGTTTGGGATGTGAGGGAGACCACGTGTATAGAGATTTCCCTCACAAAGGTGAAAGGATGATGAATTCTCACAATATCTAGGAGGTTGATACAATTGAGAACATGGGAAGAAGCATGTCGATGATTTATACATCCTTGGACAATAGGAAAGAATAATACCAGTATGATATGATTGAAGTATAAGGTAAGATCGATAATCATCCCATAGCCATTTTAATTGATTTTGGAGCTAGCCATAGTTACATAGATCTCCTAAGCTTGTTGAATATTTCAATTGAAAAGAAGCAAACATGGGAAATCTTGGTTGGTTCAGCTAGCCATAGGATCTAAGTGTTAGGATATTTAGACACTTAGGAGTTAGTTAAGATCTACTTGGTCTAATGTGTCATTAGGTAAAAGTGTGTTTCCTTAGTATGCATTAGTATGCATTTGTAGTTAGGAAATCCGATGGGCACGATATGTTCCCGACATAGAGTGATTTGATGGTTCATATTCTCCTCGATCTTAACGACCATTGATATGTGGATTAACACCTGATTGGTCCATGATCTCTATTTAAATAGCATGGAGGGTCATTTTTCGATGATTTATTGTGATAAACTCTCTTGTAAAATCTCTCTGTAATCTTTTTCTTTTGTATTAATAAACTACTCCAAGTGGTCACGTTGGTTGGGGCCGTGGATGTTTCCCCGTAAGGCTTTTACCATGTCAAAACATCAATGTGTTGATCTTTGATCTGGTTGTGTGAGTATTTACTGAAGGTGTTCGTCCTCTATAGGAATACATGTGTTGTTGAACATGGTATCAGAGCCTGTTTGAAGACCCGCTCCTGTTGTAGATTGAGATCGTGAAGATGAGTTTCCTCATCTTTGTTTTCTGTCATTTTCATACATTTTTTGGTTGATAGGACTGTTCCATTGCATTTGTAGTGCTCTTTTAATTTAGGAATACTTTTCATTTCACTCAAAAAGGTTTATGTTTTCCCAAGATACGACCATTTCAGCTAGATCCGAAGGTATAAAGCTTGAATACGCCCTTTTTAAATTTTTTGCAGAGTATTATTTCGGTTTTATATTGTTTGTTTGCCGGTTTCTACTCTTATAGATCTATGTATTCTCTTTTCCCCACACCCTGTGTGATCTCGAAAAATGAGAAATAGATAGGAAAAGGTGCATTTTTTGGGCAAGCTAACCGAGATCTAACCCTTGTTGTCATCGAGAAGCAAAAAATAATTCTTGTGTGAAAATAATTTCTTTTTAGCACAACAACAATAACAAATCCAATCCTATTGTTAAAAAATACACTATGTTTTGCTAGCCCACTTGGTTAAAATTTTCCTTATGAAGTAAGAGGTCTTGAGTTCAAGTCTCTTTTTTTGTTTCTTTTTTTGTTACTTTTTTTGAAAAAGTTCATGCTCCATTGAAAATGTATTTCACTTCAAGTATAAAAGTGAATCACTATAAGTAGCTTTAATATTTTAGATTTATTTATTTTGCATGCAACTTTTCTTTTATAAAGTAACTTCATTGTAAAAGCGATCCCCACTTATTTTTATAAAAGTGATTCACTTCATGACGTGGTCCTTTGGTTACCATTTATGTTTTGTTTTTTTAAGGCATAACTTTCACATCCAAAGTCTGTTTTCAGTGCCATTTTTTCAAACCGCCTAATTTTTCAAGATCTTTCCATCCAAATCATCAGTTTCATTTTTTAAATTCATATTATCTACATATTTAATATGGTTTCTTCAAGTAATCTTTTTCTTACCAACACCAATTACTTCCAATGGAAATCCCATATGGAGGATTTATTAAGAAGTAAAGGCTTGTACTGGATTAACTTGGGAAAGGAAAAAGAACCTACTGATGTTGATAAGACATTCAAATAGGATAATAGGAATGAGGAAGCACATGGACTAATCGGAATTTCCATCTCTTCTGATTTAAGGTTCCACCTTCAACAAATTGATAAACCCAAAGAAGCTTGGGAAAAGATTGAATCTGTGTTTGGTAAAAACAATACTATTCGAGAAAAACAGTTAGAAAATCAAGCATTGACTTTAAGTCCAAGTTATTTTTCTTGCATTGAAGACTATCTATCTAAGTTTAAAACACTCAAAATTTTATGTGAAGAATGTAAGATAAAGATAGAAGAAGATTGTTGCATCTATCTTATTCTTTCTAACCTAGGTAGTGCATATTCTATGTTTGTATCTACCTTTTACGCCATGCAAGAGGCTCTAGGGACAACTTATCAAAAACCCACTCTTGAGAACTTTTGTGATTCTTTGATCAGAGAGTAAGATAAACTTGTACAACTTAGAGTGATCAACACTGCAGGTACCTCCAACAAAGCCTTAGTCGTCCATCAGAAATATAAACCCAAGAATCCCAAGAAGCAACATCCTCGTCACAACAACAAACAACATAAGGGTCCCAAACCCACTCATACAACTTCCTCTCCTAATGGTGACAAAGGAGCAAAATATAAAAATAAAAAGACTGGCACACATTGCAAATTTTGTGATAAAGATGGTCATGATGAGTCCAAATGTTTCAAGAAGATGGAAGCTTTAGAAGTAGTGATGAAGAAGAACAACATCAATATTGATTCTACTTCTTCTTCTTCTTCTTCTTCTCATTGACATGCACTTTATGCTTCTAATTTCTCCTTCAATACAAGTTCTACCTCTTCTTTTGATGAGTGGCTTATTGATTTTGGAGCATCTTGGCTAAGGATAGAGACATATTTTCTTCTCTAAATGAATGTAGCACCAAGAAAATATATGTTGGTGATGATAGATCTCTTTGTGTTGAAGGATCTAGAATAGTTCAAGTAGAAAATGGTCATTTCAATGATGTATTATGTGTTCCAAGTCTTTCTTGTAACCTTCTATCAGTATATCAAATCACTCATTCGGGTGAAGATAAAACCATAGAGTTTTCACCTCACCAAGTTGTAATAAAGGATCTAAAATATCCTAAGCATGTTCTTGCAACTGGAATCGTTGATGATATTCCCAGGTTCTACAAGTTTGACAACTTTGGGTCATCATATTTTTCATCAGTTGTTTTTGCTCATAGCGATGCCTTGAGAAAACATTGGCATGAGTGGTTTGGTCATCTAAACTATTGCTCATTGAAACAACTATGTAATCAATTGATGGTGACTGATCTTCCTCATGTTTCATGCAGAGATGGTGTTTGTATCGGTTGTGTTCTTAGCAAACATCATTAGGACATTTTTTACAAACGTGCCTCTTGGCACGCCTCAGGCCCTTTTCAACTTGTTCACAGTGATTTGTGTGGTCCACTTTCTTCTCCTTCTTTTTTTGGGTGCAAGTATTTCTTAACTTTCATTGATGATTTTTCTAGATGTACATGGGCTTACTTCTTAAAACTTAAGAGCAGAGTATTTGACAAGTTTTTGGCCTACAAGGCCCTTGTAGAAAAGCAATCTGGACATCAAATTCAAAGGTTAAGAACAGATAATGGAGATGAATATGTGAACAATAATTTTACAAGTTACTACACTACACATGGCATCGAAATGCAACACATTTTTCCATATACACCACAACAAAATGGTGTCACTGAGAGAAAGAACCGCACATTAAAAGAAATGGATAATTGTATGATCCAATCTAAGGGATTAAGTCTAAAGTATTGGATGGAAGCCATCAACTGTGCAAATTACATAGTAAATCACACTCCCACAAAGGCTCTTAAAAATATAACACTAGAAGAAGCTTGGACTAAAATTAAACCATATGTAAGCCACTTTTGTGTATTTGGCAGTATAGCATGGGCTCACATTCCTGATGAGAAAAGGAAAGCATTGCATCCTAAAAGTGAGAAGTATATATTTGTTGGTTATTCTGAAGATGTCAAAGGTTATAGACTTCTTTAACCAGATTGTAATGAAATTATTATTATAAGAGATGTTAAATTTGATGAAAATCTCTTGGCTTGCAAGGCTAATTCGACGATTGTGCCTTCTTTGGCCTGCGAGCCATCTTCGACGTTTGTGCCTTCTTCGACCTACAAGCCATCTTCAACGTTTGTTCCTTCTTCTATTCCTATTTTGGTTTCTTCTTCAGATGATGACAGTGAGGATGAAAATCCACCTCCGCCTACTCACCTTCCTGCAGATGAGTCCTTTGAACCTGCACCAACACCAACTCGATCGCTTCTTAGATGCGTTCGTTCAATATGAGAAGCAGTTGGTGATCTTGTCGATGATCCTTCAGATCAACATCAGACATGTTCACAGTTTCAGCGAACCTCTTCTCTTTTGGTTCAAGTTTCAGAGACTCGCGATCCAGAGACATTTGCAGAAGCTCCAGGTCATCCATATTTGGATACAACAATGAATGAAGAGTATTGTTCTTTAATGGAAAACGATACTTGGGATCTTGTACCTCTTCCAAAAGGAAGAAAACTTGTGAGATGTAAATTGGTCTATAGAATCATATATGCATTAGATGGAAGTGTTGAAAGATACAAGGCTCAGTTAGTTGCCAAAGTATTTTCCCAAGTTGAAGGAATTGACTATAATGAAATATTTTCCCCTGTAGCCAAAATGAATTCCATCCACTTTTTTCTTGACCTTGTTTCCTCACATAAATGGGAGGTCCATTAGATGGAGGTTGGTTTCACTGATTCAGATTGGGACGGTGGTCCTGATGATCAGAAGTCTACTTCAAGCTATGTTTTCATCCTTGGTTCAGGACCTATCACTTGGGCCTGTAAGAAACAACAGGCTATTGCACTTTCTTCAGCAGAATCAGGTACCGAGCAATGGTAAATTCAATTCAGGAAGCCTTATGGTTTCAATAGATTCTTTCAGAGTTTGAATTCCAACAACAGTATTCGACCAACCCTTGGTGTGACAATCAGAGTGCCATCAAGATCGTCAAAGACCCATTTCAACATTAGAGCAACAAACACATCGAGCTGCATATGCACTTCATTAGAAATCTCATTCATGATCAAGTTATTGAAGTTCTCTTTTTCCCTACAGTAGATCAAGTTGCAAACATTTTCACAAAGTCTCTTACAGAAGCAGAGTTTTCCAAACTTCAATCTATGTTAGGAGTTCAGTAATTTTTCATCAAGGGGGAATAGACTCTAATGCCTCCTTCCTTATCCTATTGTGTCACTATTGTAAATCCTTCAATCATATCCCAAGTTGTTCTTAAGGGGGGATGTTAGGATATTTATACACTTAGGAGTTAGTTAAGATCTACTTGGTCTAATGTATCATTAGGTAAAAGTGTGTTTCTTTAGTATGCATTTGTAGTTAGGAAATTCGACAGTCACGATATGTTCCCGACATAGAGTGATCTGATGGTTCATATTCTCCTCGATCTTAACGACCATTGATCCATAGATTAACACCCATTTGTTCCATGATCTCTATTTAAAGAGCATGGAGGGTCATTTGTCGATGATTGATTGTGAGAAACTCTCTTGTAAAATATCTCTGTAATATTTTTCTTTTTCATTAATAAACTACTCCAAGTGGTCGCGTTGGTCGGGACCGTGGATGTTTCCCCGTAGGGGTTTTACCATGTCAAAACATTAGTGTGTTGATCTTTGATCTAGTTGTGTGAGTGGTTACTGAAGATGTTCGTACTCTATAGGAATACATGTGTTGTCTAACACTAAGAGAAGAATCAATGAGTTGGTTAAGGATTGTCTAATGAACATGAATGGACTCAACACAAAGGTAGATTTGAATATCATACCTTTGGGTTCATATGATTGTTTAATTTATATAGCTTAGTTGGAAAAGTATCATATTTTCCTAGATTGCAACAAAAAGGAATTCACTTGTCTTGATGAGGAAGGGAAACAAAGGAAAGTTCAGGATATTCTAAGGCATGTATCCATCAGAGAGATTTTAGCCATGCAATTGAAAAATAGTTTAAAAAAAGGATACCAGATTTATGTAGCTCATATGGAAGAGGAAATCAAAGATAAAATGTCAAGTATTGAAGAGCATCTAGTCTTGAAATACTATGAGAATGTATTTGGGAAGATACCATGGTTTCCACCAAAGAGAGACATTGATTTATCCATTGATTTGTTGCCTAGAGTTTCCCTAGTGTCCAATACTCCTTATAGGACGAGCACACTAGAGCTAAAGGAATTACAGATCTAGCTTGAAGAAATTTTGAAGAAGGGGTATATATGCTCAAGTATGTCATATTTGGGTGCCCCAATGCTCTTTGTGAAGAAGAAGGATTTAATCTTAAGGCTATGCATTGATTTCAAGTAGTTGAATAAGATTACCATAAAGAACAAATATCCTTTGCCAAGGATAGATGATCTATTTGATCAACTAAATTTTCCAAGATTGACCTAAGGTCAGGATATCACCAGGTAAGAATCAAAGAGGAATATATCAACAAGATAACATATAAGACAAGAAATGAACATTATGAGTTTGTGGTGGTGCCATTTCGACTATCAAATGCACCTGCTATCTTCATGTTTCTGATGAATTGAGTGTTCAGAGAGTATCTGGACAAGTTTTTTATTGTTTTATTGAATGATATACTCATCTAATCAAAGACAAAGGAGTAAGATGAGAAACACTTAAGGATGGTGCTATAAATATTAAGAGAGCATAAGTTGTATGCCATGTTGAGCAAGTGTTCATTTGATCAGAGGCAAATCATTATTTGGGACATATTATTTCAAAAAATGGATAGCAATTAATTCTGAGAATATAGAAACCATTAGAGGGTGGTCATCACCAAAAAATGTTATAGAGGTTAGATCATTCATAGGACTTGCAAGTTATTATAGAAGATTTATTAAATACTTCTCAAATATTTCACACCCAATCACTTCTTTGTAAAAGAAGAGTATGAAATTCAAATGGATTTATGAATGTGAAGAAAGCTTTCATCACTTGAAGAATTTGATAACAAGTGCACCAATATTGAACATTGTTGATCTAGAGGAGAATTGCATTGTATGCATTAATGCATGTAAGGAAGGGCTTGGTGGAGTCTTTATACAAAATGGGCATGTTGTATGTTATGAGTCAAGGAAGTTGAAACAAAATGAGAGGAACTATGCCACACATGAATTAGAGTTGGCATCCCTATTTTATGCCTTAAATACGTGGAGGCATTATCTCATGGGAAAAATATTTGAGTTGAGGATAGACTATAGTGGTCTGAAATATTTGTTTGGACAACCAACATTGAATGTCATACAAGTTATATGGTTGGAATTCGTTAGTGAATATGACTTCAATATGAAACATATGAAAGAAAAGGAAAATAACGTAGTTGGTGCACTTAGCAAGAGAGTGCATGCTAAAACCATTATCATATACATGTATGATTTAAAAGACATAATTTTGGAAGTTGCAAATTCAGATAAACACTATTTACAAGTAAAATAATTATTACAAGGTAATTTACAACCAAGATATAATTATTATGAATTGAAAGAGGATGGATTCATCATGTACAGGGGCAAAGTATATGTGCATAAACGTCAAGAAATGAAAAATTGAGTGCTGAGAGAAATGCATAATGTGTCTTATGTTGGGAACCTAGGATATCGGTAAACAATTGTAGTTGTGAATGGCCAATAATTTTTCTTAGGAATGAAGACATAGATGATTGATTATATAGCGATATATTTAGAGTGACAAAAGGTAAAGGCTGAGAATAGATATCTAGTTGGATTGCTACAAACATTTCCAATTCCTGAGTGGAAATGGGAAGTTGTTACCATTGATTTCATTACTGAAATGCCTAGGACTGTAAGGCAACATGATTCCATCATGGTAGTGGTGGATTAACTAAGGTTTCCCATTTTATTCCAATGAAGATAACTCATAATGCAACCAACATTACTGAGATTATGATCAGGATTTATGAGAGGAATGAAATGAATAACAGATTGAACAAAATAACACAAAGATATGGAGAACAAAAACAAATATCCAATGAACAATAACTTCTATTGAATAAATAAAATAAGTTGAAACTGTAAAACTGCAGAACTAAAAACAACTTGCTTGAATGGTGGTAGTTATCTCTGAGAAGAGATGTGACTGTTATTCACATTCGTCTAAGGAAAATTATTGCAATGAGGCTACAGAGGCCTTTTTAACATACACTCATGAATTCCCAAACCCTAGACATCCAAAAACCTAACCCTAGGAGATGAAGCGTCAAAAGTTATGTGGGCCCCGATAGGTAAGTTGGTACCTCAACTTCTCGGGGTCGTAACTTTTGCACACGACCTTTGTTTTAGGCGCGTGATAGCCCATTGGAAAGGTAGTTTCGAGAAATACACATTATGCAATCAAACTCTAACTCCGTCTACAATTTGACTATTGCAAACAAACAAAAAACATTGTTTAGGGCCCCAAAACGACCCTTGAAGTACAAAAAGATGTACTGACATGAAAACTTCCAAAATAAGCCAGTTGGAATAGGTGGGAGGCTACCAATATCCACTTGGATGTTGTGTAAGGATTTAGGATATCCTCGGAAGTGCAGAACCCACAATTACAAATAAAATGTCATCATTACAGAGAAACATGTTGAACTAAAAATTGTCAAGAGGAGTTAGTTGGAATAGGTGGGTGGCCACCAATATCCACCTGGATCAGTCCTCCCTCCTTAGGAAGAAATGGTATCCATTGTGTTGAGTTCCCCCATCAGGTGAGGAAATTTCTGTTGAATTTGGCCCTGGGTGAGCCACTTGCCTTGGTGCAGGAGCTTCCCTGCCTTGACAACCCGATGAAGTTGGATCCTCTCTTGGCGAGTGCCCTTGACATGTGTGTCCACTATTTGATCAATGGATGCTTTTTCCATGTAGTTGAGCTTGAGCTTTGTTGGTGTCAATTGTTCTGCGATCTCCGAGGTGTCCAATAATGGTGGAAAATATGACCGGAGGAGGTCCACATTGAACACTGGGTGCAAGTTAAGGAAGGGGGGAGTGTTGAGCTCAAAATCATTGTCACCCACAGCCTTGGTGATAGTGTAAGTCCCATAGTAAAGTGGACGGAGCTTCCGATGGGGCCCTGTAAGTCTCTCTTTCTGCAAATGTAACTAGAAATTGTCTCCCATCTAAAACTTGTGTGGTACCCGGTGTTGAGCATGGCGTTGCTTGTACTTAGCATTGGCTTTCTACAAAATCTCGTGGACCTGTTGGAAGATGTGTTGAATCCACTCAATGAATATAGTGGATTTTTTGGCCTCATACTAAACATGGGAAGATTCTGCCTGTGTGGTTGCAATAGGTAGTGAAACATCAATGGGACCCAAGGGTTGAAATTCCAGCCCCACCTAAAATGGGCTATGTTCGGTGGAGCTATGGAGAGCCTCATTATAGTTGTGTTGGACATAGGAAATATTCTCATCCCACATATGCGGATTCTTAGATTTATACATGCGTAGGATGTGCACAATCATCAGATTAACGACCTATGTTTGGCCATCGGTTTGGCCATTGGTTTGGTCGTGGAAGGAAATGGATTTAGTGAGCTTGGTGTCCAACAGTGACCAGAGACTCGACCAAACTGTGTTAAGGAACCTGTTGTCCCGATCTAAGATGATGGTATGTGGTATCCCAAAATGGACCCACACTCGTTCGAAGAAGAGATTGGCAATATTTGTCGTTGTGATGCTCTTCTTGCATGATGTGAGAATGGCCATCTTCAAAAACCAATCAACCACCACAAATACAAAATCATTGTCTTGCTTGGTGGACAAAAGGCCAGACATGTAATCCATCGAGATGGATTCTTAAGGCCTCTTGGGAGTAGGAAGAGGGGTGTATAAGCCTTGCTTCTTGATGGATGGATTAGCAATGGCCATAAGCAGTGAAAGATTTGATATACTTATTGACATCCTGTCAAATTTTTGGCCAATAAAAATGTTTCTACAGAACGGCCATAGTTTTATCCACGCCAAAATGTCCTTCCATCCGACTGTAGTGATCCTCCCAAATCATCTTTGCACGCTCACTTGCAAGAACACGAAGGTGGCCCAGATGGCATAACGATCCATCTTGAATGTGAAAATCAGTGGAATTCACACCTATACCCAAGAGTTGATAGGTGGTGGCGAAGTCAGGATCACAATGATAAAGTTGTGGCCACTCAGATGCCTCATGCCCACAGGAATGGAGCACGGTTGTGAGTGCATCAATGGAAGGTTGACTGAGGTAATCAACAACACGATTTTTTCTCCCTATCTTATACTTGATATTGATATGGAATTGTTGTAGGTATGTGGACCACTTTTTATGGAAGTTGTTCTTCAACTTCCCCTACGTTTGTATGAATTGCAGAGGATTATGATCAGTGTGGATGATTTTCTCCTTTCCCATAATGTAATGTTTCCATTGACGACAGGCTTGCACAATGGAATACATTTACTTTTCATAGGCGGGGTATTTCTGGATGATATTTGAGAGTGTCTCACTATGGTATGTTATTGGATGACCATGTTGAGTGAGAATTGCACCTACAACATAGTTGGATGCATCAATCTCAATCTTGAACGGATGTTGTAGATCAGGTAAGGAGAGTACTAGAGCTGAGCATAAGTGATTTTTTAGATCATCAAATGATCATTGTTGTGCCTTCCCCCATGTGAAATTTTCCTTTCCACTTCCCTTGGTCACTTGGCTGAGGGCCCATGAAATATGGGAGAATCCCAACACGAACCGTCAGTAGAAGTTGGAAAGTCCCAAGAAGCTTCGAAGCTCGGTTAGTGTGGTTGAGACTGGCCAGTCATGAATGACTTGGATCTTAGTTGGATAAACATGTACCCCATGCTCATCAACAATGTAGCCCAACTATTGGACCATGTTCATGCCAAAGGATAATTTTTCCAAGTTGGCATAGAGCTTGTGTTGCCGCAGAGTGCTTAAAACCTGTTGAATATGTTGCATGTGCTCCTCCCAAGTTTTGTTGAAGATGAGGATTTCATCTAGACATACCACCAAAAAATAGTTGGTGAAGGGTATTAATACATCATCCATCAACCTCATGAAAGTTCCTGGTGCATTTGTTAAGCCAAAGGACATGACCATCCATTCGAAGAGACCTTCTTTAGATTTGAAAGTTTTCTTCCATACATCAGTTGGTTCAATGGGAACCTGGTGGTATCCAGAATTTAAGTCAATATTACTGAAGAACTTTCCCCCCTTGAGTTGGTCAAGAAGGTCATCAATTCAAGGAATTGGGTATCGGTTCCTGACTATGATTTTGTTTAATGTTTTGTAATCAATGCAAAGTTGTTAGGTCTCGTCTTTCTTTTGCACCAGTACAATCAGGATTTCACAAGGAGAGGAGCTAGGTCGGTTGTGCCCCTTTTGAAGAAACTCTTGGATCTGACACTTGATTTCTTCATTTTCCATCAGGGAGCGATGATAGACTAGACAATTAGGCAGAGGTGCACCAGGGGTTAGATCAATTGGATGCTTGACTTGGCAGTGTGTTGGTACCCCGGTGGGTGAGGAGAAGATGTCTATGTACTCTTCCATAATCTCGTCCACTTGATTCTGCTACAAAGAGAGGCTATGTGTAGAGGTAAAGGATGTGGTGGAGACCTTCTGCTTACTACGAGCATGGATCACAAAGAAGACAAACTTCCCGGTATATGAAATGACCTTACTGCATTGATTAGTAGAGATTAAAGAAATAGAAGTAGGTGACACTACCTCTGGTATCTTGTACAATTGTCTACCCAAAGTAATAATAACACTGGAGGGTATAGACTCATACACAACATGTCTCTTCCACAAATATGGTTGGCCTAAAATAACATCAAAAAATTCAAGGGGAGCAATATCCCACAATACCTTGTCTTTGAAGGGCTTGATGTCGTCGAGCAGGCGACATTGTTGGCCGACGCAGAGATCTCTTCCTTGGAAAATCCACGATGGTGTAGGGTTGCAGGTGTGGTGTTATCGGTAGGTCCAACTGCTTGATGACCTCTGTCGAGATTAGGTTCTTTTGACTGCCGCTATTGACAACGAAATGAAGCGGATCCCCTTTACCCACATCTATGAGTGAAAGAGGTGTTCCCCTTCCTCTGGTTCTTTTGGTTCACTTGGTTGGAATTTGGTGGTAGCGACAGTGGCACTGGTTTCGAAATCGATAATCTGCTTTCCTCCTTTTGGATTTGATTCAAAGTCAGAATATGCCTCTAACTCGAAAGCTTTCATCTCGACCACTAGTGACTGCTTGGAGTGACTACTTGGAGTGAAATTCTTCGGTGTTGTGACAAAGGATTTTATGGTATTCACACCACTTTATCATGTCCTTCTTCAACTTCTCATTACCCTTCTTGGTTTGCAACTTGGACTAGTTGTCCTGAGAGTGGCCATCTTTTCTCTATTCCTTTTTTTGTGGGTTGGGGCCACATTTTCCATGCTTCAGCTGTGAAGAGTTTGTAGATCCAAGCTCTTGCCTCTTCTACTTAATTTGTTTCTCCATATTGACGACATATGTATAAGCCACACCTAATTATACGATGTCCAGAAACTCCATTTATGTTTGAATGTATCTATGTAGACAACCAAGGTATTTGAGAACTATATTTCATTCAAAGTCTTTGATACCCAATTTGGTGTGCATGGCATGGAAAATAATGATGAAATACGGTACTGTCTAGTCCCTTTTCTGACACAATGTGGTCCATCTTGTGTAATGGTCCTCATAGCCTCTAACAGGGTAGTATTGTTCTTTAATGGAATCCCTGAAGGAATCCCATGTGGGGGTGATCACAAATATTGCAGATTCCTCTGTGGCCCTTTGCTCATAGTAAGTATCCCACCAATCCTTAACATGAGGGACAAACTTGAGGCATGCAAAAGTAATATTTTCCCTATCAGAAAAATTGTGGACCGAAAAATACCCTTCGAGCAGATTCATCCATTTATCTATAGCCTCCGCATATATCAGTCCTTCCAATAATAGAATGTCAAAATTTACTTGTACCTTGAAGGGGGTTGCATGGCCACTTGATGAAGATGCGTCTCTTGTGGGTAGTCGTCGAAGGATTTGTGAAAAGTTGTCCATCATTTCGTTCATTTGTCGTGCAAGGGATTCCTCGAGCAACAATTTAAAAGGATATTATTCTACATCATCTTTCTTATCATTCCCCATGAGTAGTTTTTGGGCTCGGTGCGACTGGTCTTGCAAAGGCTCGACTAGTTCGAATCCCAACTTCTTGTACCTAGATCTTGTCAGGGACATGCACAAAGAAAAACAAATGAAGAGAAGATCTCTCTGATACCACTGATCCAGATTTATGAGTGGAACAAAATGAATAACATATTGAACAAAATAACACAAAGATACAGAGAATAACAAAAAATATCCAATGAACAATAACTTCTATTGAATAAATAAAATAGGTTGAAACTGTAAAACTACAGAACTAAAAACAACTTGCTCGAATGATGGTAGCTATCTTTGAGAAGAGATGTGGTTGCTACGTGCATTGGTCTGAGCATAATGATTACAATGAGGCTAAGGTTCCAGAGGCCTTTTTGACATTACTCATGAATGCCAAAACCCTAAACATCCAAAAACCTAACCCTAAGAGATGAAACGCCAAAAGTTATGTGGGCCCCGATGGGTAAGTTGGTACCTCAACTTCCCGGGGTCATAAATTTTTCATACAATATCCATTTTAGGTGCGTGATAGCCCTTTGGAAAGGTCTTTTCGAGAAATACACATTATTCTGTCAAACTCTGACTTTGTCTATAGTTTGATAGTGGCAAGCCAAAAAACATTGTTTAGGGCCCCAAAACAAACCTGGAAGTACAAAAAGGTGTACTGTCATGAAAAATTCCAAAATAAGTCATTTGGAATAGGTGGTTGGCCACCAATATCCACCTGGATGTTGTGTAAGGCTTCAGGATAACCCTGGAAGAGAAAAATCCACAATTGCAAAAAAAAAGTCATCATTACAGAGAAATGTGTTGAACTAAAAATTGTCAAGAGGAGCCAATTGGAATAGGTGGGTGACCACCAATATCCACCTGGATCAGATTAACATGAGGAAAATTTCCACGCTACATGGTGTGCCTCAGGAAATTATTTTTTATAGAGATCCCAAGTTCACATCAAATTTTTGGAAGGGATTATTTAAAGGTTTTGGGAAAAATTTAAATTTTAGCACAACATATCACCCAAAGTCAGATGGGAAAATAGAGAGGGTCAATTAGGAGATTGAGGATATGTTGATGATGTATGTGATGGATAAGCCATCAAAATGGGAAGATTATTTACATTTAGTTGAATTTTCTTATAATAATGGGTATCAAACATCTTTAAAGATGGTCCTATTTGAAACATTGTACGACAGAAGGTGCACCATACCTATGAGTTGGGACAACCTAGATGATAGAGCCATCATTGGGATAAAGTTGCTTAGGGAAATGGAAGAGAAAATGGTGAAAATCAAACATAATTAAAGGTTGCAAAAGACATGCAGAAAAGTAATGTAGACAAAGAAAGAACACACAGAGAATTCAAAGTGGGTGAACATGTCTTCTTAAAAGTGAAGGCTAAAAAGAGTTCACTGAAATTGGGAAGCTGCCCAAAACTAGCAACAAGATATTGTAGACCATTTGAAATCATGGAGAGGATTGGTCTTGTTGCATACATGCTTGCACTGCTTGCATCCATGTGCATACATAATGTGTTTCATGTGTCTTTGCTTAAGAATTATGTGCTTGATGGTAACCATGTAATTGATTGGAATATGATTCGGGTGGAGCATGAGGGAAACTTTTGGGTCCATCCAGTGCACATATTGGACAAGAAGGTCATGGTTCTTTAGAATCAAGCCATCGAACTGATAAAGGTCTAGTGGACCTACTACGATCTTGAATATGCTACATGGGAGGCTCATGGGGATGCCATGTGAGAAGAGTACTCACAACCTTTTGAAGATGTTTGAGGTTTTTTATTGTACATTTATATATAATGTACCGAGGACAATGCATAAATAAGGGGGGGGGGGATGTAATACCCCATAGGTTGGTGAGCCATGATGTTTTGGGACGGAGTGCTTGTGTATATATGCTTTGGGACAAAGTGCTTGTGTGATATTAGGGTAAAGAGCTTATGTGTTGAAAGGTGAGTGAGCTTGGCATTGTAAAATGTAATCACACTGAGATATATTAATAAAATACATAATTTTTTTAGATCAAGTTAGACAATAGAGTACGGGGGGCTAGGACTCCACGAGAAAGAAAGGGGGTTAAGGGCTTAAGGAAAGGGGCTAATTCAAGGGAGCTTAAGCTTAGGAATATAATAATATATTCCTAAGTCCTAAGTCTTAAGTTATGATTTTATCCTAAGTTCTCAAGTGGGAGAACAAGTTCCCAAGTGGTGGGTGAGTAGTTCTTTGAGTGCCACTTCTAAAAAAGAGAACGTGCATATTTAAATTTTGGGCTTAGTGAGGAAGCCATAACTCTTGTCCATTCTTACCATTGCTTATGTAGTGTGAGATGAGGAACCGATGTGACCCTACTACCTTGTGAATCATGTGAATCCTAGGTGGATTTGGGGTGTACAATTCTCCTTGGGTTGCCTTGAGGAAGGTTGGAGCCATAGAGGGAGAATGGTTGGGAATATGTTTCCATGGGTGTGAGGCTTGGAGGGTGCTTGGAGACTCCATTACCCTAGAACCACTGTTTTTTAGACTTCCTGAACAACTTGTACTAGAGCACTGGAAGGGAAGTGGGACAATGCAAGGGACTATAGTGTAGAGAAAGGGGTACAATTCCTTGGGTTGTGCAATCTAATGGGAAATGAGAGGCTATATGTTGGAAACGTTGCTGGAGTTTTGGTACCTTGGCCTAACCATTGTTTGTGCTAGATGGGGAGACCTTAGTTGTCTTAGGTAGTCTTTTCCCTGGTGGAGACATAGCCCTAGCTTGGGGGTGACCTGCTATTGAAAGTGCTAGAACAACATTGTCTATGGTTGGGTGGAACGTCAGAGGTCTGCAACTAGTTGGTGCTTTTCTTAAAAAACAAGTGTTATTTATGTTATGTAATTTTATGTTGAACAATGTGTATTTGATGTGCTTAATTATGTTATTATTGTGCACATTTATATTTCTGAATGTTAACATGTGTTATGTATAATTTATGCATGGAATTATAAGTTTTTAGGACTGCCTAAGTGTTTCATATGTAGGGGATAATATTACAGATGAGTATCAAATCTTTGATGGGCATAATTATTAACGGTATCGATGATCTAGGTGGATATTGGTGGCCACCCACCTATTCCAATTGTCTCCTCTTGACAATTTTTAGTTCAACACATTCTTCTGTACTTCTTTGTAATTATGGGTTCTACACTTTCGGGGCTGTCTGAAGCCCTACACATATCCCAGGTGGATACTGGTGGTCTCCCACCTAATCCACTTGTCTTATTTTGTATGTTTTCATGTCATCACATCTTGTTGTACTTCGAGGGCCGTTTTGGGGCCCTAAATAGTGTTTTCTTGGCTTGCCACAGTCAAAATGTAGACAAAGTTAGAGTTTGACAGCGTAATGTGTAGTTCTCTAAAAGACCTTTTCAATGGGCTATCATGTGCCTAAAACGAAGGTCGTATGCAAAAGTTACGACCCCGGGAAGTTGAGGTACCAACTTACCTATAGGGGCCCACATAACTTTTGGTGTTTCATCTCCTAGGGTTAGGTTTTAGGATGTCTAGGGTTTTGGAATTCATGAGTAATATTAAAAAGGATTTTGGAGCCTCATTGTAATCATTCTTCTCAGACGAATGCCCGTAGTAGCCACATCTCTTCTCAGAGATAGCTACCACCATTCGAGCAAGTGTTTTAGTTCTACAGTTTTATAGTTTCAGCCTATTTCATATATTCAATAGAAGATATTGTTCACAAATGAAAATATGAAGAAGGACACGGGAAAATGGTGTGAATACCATAAAATCCCTTGGCACAACATTGAAGAATGCCGCTCCAAGAAGTCACTCATGGCTGAGATGAAGGCGTCTAATTCTAACTCTGAATCAAATACATAAGGAGGGAAGCAGATCATTGATGTTGAACCCAGTGCCACTGTCGCTACCACCAAATTACAGACAAACAAACAAGAAGAACTAGAGGAAGGGGAACGCCTCTTTCACTCACATATGTGGGTAAAGGGAGCTCCTCTACATTTCATTGTCAATAGCAGTAGTTAGAAGAACTTGATCTTAGCAGAGGTAGTCAAGCAATTGGACCTACCAACAACACCACACCCGCAACCATACACCATCAGTTGGCTTCGCCAAGGAAGAGATCTATATGTCAACCAACAATGTTGTCTTCCCTACGACATCAAGCCTTTCAAAGATGAGGTATTGTGTGATATTTCTCCCTTTGAAGTTTGTGATGTTATTTTAGGACAACCATATTTTTGGAAGCATCATGTTGTGTATAAGTCTAGACCCCGTAGTGTTATTATTACTTTGGGTAGACAATTATACAGGACACCAGAGGTAGCGCCACCTACTGCTATTTCTTTGATCTTTGCTAAGAAATGTCATAAGGTCATTTCACAGACCGAGAAGTTCGTCTTCTTTGTGATATGTGCTCACAGTAAGAAGAAGGTCACTGCCACATCCATGGCCTCTACACAGAGCCTCCCTTTGTAGCAGAAGCAAGTGGACGAGATCATGGAAGATTATAGAGACATCTTCTCTTCACCCACCGGGGTACTGACACACTGCCAAGTCAAGCATCCAATTGATCTAACCCCCGGTGCACCTCTGCCTAATGGACAAATCTATCATCACTCACTGATGGAAAATGAAAAAATCAAGCATCATATCCAAGAGCTTATTCAAAAGGGGCACATCAGACCCAACTCCTCCCCTTGCAAAAGCCTGATTGTATTGGTGCAGAAGAAGGACGAGACCTAGCAAATCTACATTGATTACAAAGCATTAAAAAATATCACAGTCGTGAACCAATATCCAATTTCCAGAATTGATGACCTTCTTGACTAACTCAAGGGGGGAAAATTCTTCAACAAGATTGACCTAAAGTTTTGCTACCACCAGGTTCCCATCGAACCAACTGATGTATGGAAGACAACTTTCAAATCTAAAGAAGGTCTCTTCGAATGATTGGTCATGCCATTTGGCTTAAAAAATGCACCAACCACTTTCATGAGGTTGATGGATGATGTATTGAGACCCTTCACCAACTCTTTTGTGGTGGTATATTTGGATGACATCCTCATCTTCAACAAAACTTGGGAGGGTCACATGTGGCATATTCAACAGATTTTTAGCACTCTGCGGTAGCACAAGCTATATGCCAACTTGGAAAAATGCTCCTTTGGCATGAACAAGGTCCAATAATTGGGCTACATTATTGATGAGCATGGGGTACATGTTGATCCAGCTAATATCCAAGTCATCCATGACTAGCCAGCCCCGACCACACTAACTGAGCTTTGGAGCTTCTTAGGATTGGCCAACTTCTACCGACGGTTCGTGTTGGGATTCTCCCATATTGCATGGGCCCTTAGCCAAGTGACCAAGGGTGCTAGCAGTGGAAATTTCGTGTGGGGGAAGGAACAACAATGAACATTTGATGATCGAAAGCATCGCTTGTTCTTAGCTCCAGTACTCTCCTTTCTCGATCTACAAGAACCTTTTGAGATTGAGACTGATGCATCTGACTATGCTGCAGGCATAGTTCTCACTTAGCATGGTCATCCGGTGGCATACCATAGTGAGACACTCGTAGATACTGTTCGGAAATACCCCACTTATGAAAATGAAATGTATTCCATTGTACAAGCCTGTCGTCAATGGAAACATTGCATTATGGGAAAGGAGACGATCATACACATTGATCACAATCCTTTGTAGTTCATACAGACACAGGGGAAATTGCAGATTGACCGCCATTAGAAGTGGTCCACCTACCTGCAACAGTTCCATATCAACATCAAGTATAGGACAGGGAGCACAAATCATGTCATTGACTTCCTCAGCTGACCTCCTGTGGCTGCACTCACCACTGTGCTCCATTCCTGTGGACATGAGGCATCTGAGTGGCCCCAACTTTATCAACAAGATCCAGACTTCGCCACCACATATCAGCTCTTAGGTACAGGCGTGAATGTCACCGATTTTCACATTCAGGACAAACTGTTATGCCATCTGGGCCATCTCTGTGTTCTTGCAAGAAAGTGTGCAAAGCTAATTTGGGAGGCCCACTACAGTCGAATGGCAAGACATTTTGGCGTGGAGAAAACTTTGGCCATTCTATAGAAACATTTTTATTGGCCAAAACCTTGATAGAACGTCTGGAAGTATATCAGATATTGCACTTCATGTTCCATTTCCAAGCCAACCATCAAGAAGCAAGGCCTATACACACCTCTTCCTACTCCCGAGAATCCTTGGGAATCCATCTCGATGGATTACATGACTGGCCTTACATCCACCAAGAAAGACAATGATTGTGTATTTGTGATCGTTGATCGGTTTTTGATGATGGCCATCCTCACAGCCTGCAAGAAGAATATCACAGCAACAGATGCTACCAATCTCTTCTTTGAATGAGTGTGGGTCCATTTTTGTATACCATAGACCATTATCTCCGACTGGGAAAATAGATTCCTCAACACATTTTGGTCAAGTCTCTGGTCACTGTTGGGCACCAAGCTCACTAAATCCACTGCTTTCCACCCCCAAACAAGTAGCCAAACAGAGGTCATCAATCGGATGATTGTGCACATCCTACACATGTACAACTCTAAGCATCCACGTACATGGGATGACAGTCTCCCCTATGTTCAACATAGTTACAATAGGGCTCTCCATAGCTCCACTGACCATAGCCCATTTCAGGTGGGGCTAGGATTCCAACCCCTGGGTCCCAGTGATGTTGCACTACCTCTTGAAACCACACAGACAGACTCTTCCCATGCTCAGTTTGAGATCGATGAAGCCACCAGATTCATTGAGCAGATTCAACACATCCACCAACATATCCATGATATTTTGCAGAAAGCCAATGCTCAATACAAGTAATGCCATGATCAACACAGGGTACCACACCAATTTGAGGTTGGAGACAAAGTCTGGTTACATTTGCAGAAGGAGCATCTTATAGGGCCCCATTAGAAGCTTCACCCCCTTCACTATGGACCTTACACTATTACCAAGGATGTGGGTAGCAATGCTTTTGAGCTCAACACTCCACCCTTCCTTGGTTTGCACTCAATATTCAATGTGGACCTCCTTCAACCATATTTTCCACCATTATTGGACACTTAAGAGATCGCAGAACAACTGACACCAACATAGCTCAACCATGATTGCATGGAACATGCATCCACTGATCATATTGTGGACACACAGGTCAAGGGCACTCGCCAACAAATGATCTAGCTTTATCGGGTTGTCAAGGCAGGACAACTCCTACACCAAGGAAGGTGGCTCACCCGGGGCCAAATTCAATAGAAGTTTCCTCATCTCATGGGGGAACTCAACACAATGGAGACCATTTCTTCCTAA
>JZKD02S1315205.1:125919-146350 GCA_000966675.3 Picea glauca
GTGGACACACAGGTCAAGGGCACTCGCCAGCAGAGGATCCATCTTTATCAGGTTGTCAAGGTAAGGAAACTCCTACACCAAGGAAAATGGCTCACCTGGGGCCAAATTCAACAGAAGTTTCCTCACCTGATAGGGGAACTCAACGCAATGGATACCATTTCTTCCTAAGGTGGGAGGATTGATCCAGGTGGATATTGGTGGCCACCCACCTATTCCAACTAGCTCCTCTTGACAGTTTTTAGTTCAACACATTCTTCTGTATTTCTTTGTAATTGTGGGTTCTACACTTTTGGGGCTATCTGAATCCCTACACATCTTCTAGGTGGATACTGGTGGCCTCCCACCTAATCCAAATGGCTTATTTTGTATGTTTTCATGTCAGCACATCTTGTTGTACTTCTAGGGCCATTTTGGGGCCCTAAATAATGTTTTTTTAGCTCGTTATAGTAAAACTACAGATGAAGTAAGAGTTTGAAGGTGTATTGTGTAGTTCTCTAAAATACCTTTCCAATGGGCTATCACGCGCCTAAAATGGAGGTGGTATGCAAAAGTTATGACACTGAGAAGTTGAGGTACCAACTTACCCATAGGGGCCCACATAACTTTTGGCGTTTCATCTCCTAGGGTTAGGTTTTTGGATGTCTAGGGTTTTGGCATTCATGAGTAATATTAAAAAGGCCTCTGGAGCCTCATTGTAATCGGTCTGCTCAGACAGATGCACGTAGCAACCACATCTCTTCTCTGAGATAGCTACCACCATTCGAGCAAGTGTCTCAGTTTTGTAGTTTTACAGTTTCAACCTATTTCATTTATTCAATAAAACAATAAAATATATATGTGTTATTCTTCATATCTCTGTGTTTATTGGATCAATCAAAAAAATAATAAGTTAAGTAATTTTTTTTTTAAATTCCATATTTGATAAAAGTTGGATTTTCTTAACATATGACCAAAGTGAATCTAAAGTGTGTTAAAAATCTACCATTAAATGTAATCCATTACATATTATCTAATATTATATAAGAGATTGTTGAAAAATATCAATTAAAAAAAACCTATATATCCCAAATGGTCATTCATTCATACAAGATTATGAACATAGTGATGGTGCATAGTATATCGTAATCCCTCTCAAACATTAACCAAAAATAAACTTAAAAATATTAAATTCCCATATATTTCATAACCACTCCACAATGAACGTGCTTCGTTTGAGAGACTCTGAAATTCGAAGGCCGCAAGCAACTATTTTGAACGACTTATTTTAAAAAGATATTTCGTAGGAGGGCACAGACGTCACAGTCTTCTTTAAAACAGACTCGAGGCTTCGTAACATGAACGGCCTTCTACGGATGAAGTTGTTCAGTTGCTTAGAACCCCTCCAAGGACACGATGTGCGAGGAAGAAGATGGATGCTTTCTGAATATTATAATCAGCCAAGCTGCGGCCACTTTAAAGCTACTTGTCGAGAGATCAATAGTTGTTTTCATGAAAGATCTCCACTTTGGGCTGGATTTTGGCCTTCACATTGTCAATCGTCCTTAAACTCTCCACCTCCAGGTTGATGGTCTTCCCAGAAGGGGTTTTCTAGCTGTTATCATGAAAGATCTCCAGTTTGGGCTGGATTTTGGCCTTCACATTGTCAATCGTCTTTAAACTCTCCACCTCCAGGTTGATGGTCTTCCCAGAAGGGGTTTTCTAGCTGTTATCATGAAAGATCTCCAGTTTGGGCTGGATTTTGGCCTTCACAATACTCTCAACCTCCAGGTTGATGGTGATCCCAGAAGGGGTTTTCACAAAGATTTGAATACAACATCTAGCAAGAAAACCAAAGCTGACGTGTTGACATTTCGACGAATAGTTATTGGGTATATTAGTATGTCGTTTGTACATTTCGTCAAACAGTTCACATACACCTTCCGGTTCTCGTCAACATGCAATAATTCTCCAGCAGCAGTTAGATGCCCTCCTAGTATTTTCTCCATAAACCCGAAGCGCCCACCAGGCTTCGAAATCCCAACAGGAAGGCCTGAAATCCCAGTAAAATGATGGTCAATGTCCTGTTGTGACTGTCCAACTTATCTTTGGCATCGCAGTCATCAAGAATACAGAGGATCGAACAATAGCTCAATCATGGTGCGGAGCTGAAAATCGTGTATATGCCACTGAAGTTCGGCACAATTTCACAGAAACATGGCCATTGTGCTGAATTTAACAATTCAAAAACCTAATCAAAGCTATCAGGGGTTGGAAAGATGATCTTGTCTTCTGTATTGCGCTGGTGTTTGTAAAGCGTGCCTTATTGACAGTAAAGAGAAACCAAAATGGGGAACTTGAGAATAGAAGGCCGCACAGAAGCCTTCGAGGGATCCACAATCCCTATCGCCGTTCACTGAAAACCAAGAGCCTCTGAGTGTGCTGAAACCCTGCCAATGGAGTCGCTATATCTCCTACCGGTTTCAAAATGTAAAATGTGGCCTACCAGCGTAGATCCTTCTGGTAGATCCATCTTAACCCTGCTAAACCGGATCTATTAATCACCGAAATCCATCTTAATCCGGCTAAACCGGATCTATTAACCAAGATCCATCTTAACTCGGCTAAACCATATCTATTAGCAAAGATCCATTTTAACCTGGATCTACTAAGCAATCAGACAATCTAATTTTTTTTTCCATCTTATCCTGGATCTATTAAGCAATCAGACAATCTAATTTTTTTTTATTATTGTTATTTTTTAATTAATTATTATTTTAATTGATTGAAATTTGTTTTTAATTTTTTTTAAATACAGTGTTATCTAAACCTCAACAACTCCCCATACTATACTGTACTGCAACTCCCTATACTGGGTTACTGCAACTCTATACTGAGTTACACTGCAGAGCACCTGGCTACTCTCCATGCAATAAAAAAAACCACACGCTCCCCCCCCCCCAAAATTATTTCAATATGATATAAACCAATATAAAATATAATGGAAGAATCCTGCAAAAGTGAATCCAATGTAATCCTATGGATCGCTAGCCATGTGCTGTGACTCTGAAGTCCCTTTCAAAGCACATTGGATTGCCGAATGTATAAATCCAATTTTGGGATATAATACCTTGCACACCAACTAAGGTATATGTTCATTTGGCTGCACGCCCTCTAAAGGTATATTATTTCAATATCTGCACGCCAACTAAGGTATAAGTTCATTTGTCTCTAGAAAATTTAAAAGAAGTACAGAACAACCAGTAGATATTGAAGGAAGAAAAACAAGCTGTCGAAGGAGACCATACGATGGATAGATTTAATCGCAAGAATGCATGCAGTAGATTGGATGGGATGCTCACGGGTCTTATTCAAACACTTCAGCAGATATGTTTGTTGAATCTAGAAGCACCCCAAAATGAGCAAAATCTCAGCTATGAGGACTTCCTGCGTACCCTCATGAAGGGCGTTGAATTGGTAAAAGAGTGTGAGAAAACCAGCTATTTTACTATTTTTCACAATCTCAGATATACATCTCGAATTCTCCAGCTGGAGAAGGAGATCTGTAGCTTCGTTCAGTACCAGATGCCTCCCCATATATTGCTAGATGTGAAGAATCTCATAACAGAGCTGGAGAGTTTTCACAATCTGTACGAGTTTTCACCATCAGCGAATGAGAGTGAAATGAATGAGACGATGTACAAATATGCGGCCAAGCTCACCAATGATCCCCATGACAATGCCATGATGCTTCAACAAATGGGAGAAGAAGGCCTGTTTGATGGAGTTTATGATGAGTCTCCTTGTAGTTACAATTTATCAGTAAAGTCTGATTTTGTACCGGGGTTGGAGAAAAACATTTGGAATTTGAAGAGAATACTGCTCCAGAAAGGGGTGTCAGTTGTTGGGGTTCAAGGTATGGGAGGTCTTGGCAAAACAACTCTGGCATTGGCCCTCTTCAATGATCAAGAAGTTAAAGGTAAGAAGTTAAAGTACCATTTTTCTCTCCTGAAAGGTACTTTGTTTTCTCTTTGGTTCAAGGGTAGCTGCTGGAAAAGCCAATATCTTGTTCATCTTTTTTTTTCTTTTTGTTTTTGGCTGAAAAATCTGATACTTACATTACTAGCAGAAGCCCACCTACCCAGGTCTGAGATGCACCTCAAGGTTGTGAAGCAGGAATTTGCATTTCTCTATATTCTATATTTCATACGTTGGTCATTTTTGTGAATTTGAGATATGCATCCTTCTCAACATCAGACCAGGGTTTAAATAGGTTTGTGCTAGTGTCCATGGTCAATGCACCCAATGCTCTGTCTGGATTCATTGCACCATTACAGGAACCCACACAAAGAGTCGATGGATTACCCTCAACCCCTACCCAAGCTGTAGAATGCATTATGCACCTCTCTTCTCTCCATGCAACTGAAAGGGATGTGATTGCCATCCCTTGAAGAGTACATAGTTAGCCATCATTACATCATATAAGCCTTCCCCTACCTACCTATGCAAGTAGGGCAAGTACTTTCACAATAATTTCTAATGGCAATCAGATGAGTTGAACATTGAATGTCTATTGAGTTCAAAATGGAGAATTTACGAATTTTAGTCATCTTTTCTTTGGAAAATCTTCAAACATTTTGGCACACATTTTACACCATAGGTAGTGGAGAGTGAACATCTCAATTACCCGCGAAACACTCCATCTGTAAAGCCTCTTTTATGAAGCCTTTCTTCAATTGAGAGTGCCTTGTACAACATGAATCAAGAAAAGGGCCTCATTTTAAAGGAAACCTAGGCATCCCGAATAGCTTGCACTCAGTTGTTCAATTTATGTTTGTTGTCATCGAGAGTCCATATAGTTACAAGTTACAACTACAAGACTCCACTGAGTCTTCCATGTTCTCCCAAGTTTGACTTGGCTTGACCAAAAAAGAGCCAAGTCAAACTGGCCACTGAAAGAATCAGTCAAATTGGTCAAAATTGCTCTAACTCGACGAGTTTACATGCAACTTGGTCGAGTCTTGTAAGACTGGGCCATACTTGGTGAGTTTGATCAGGACTTGGCCAATCTTGGTGAGGTTGAGACATGCAGAAGTTATGTTGTAGCTTTGCAATGTCATGTTCTTGAGTGTGTTTTCTGATAATGAAATTGCTGAAGAACTTATCCTTGTAAGATGATGGAATTTCTATCTAATCACTTGTCTCTTTATGCATGCCAGGGATTTTCCAAAACAATATCATTTTCATCACTGTTTCACAGTCCCCAAACCTGAAGGGAATTTTAGACACTATGTGGGAGAAGATTGTTTGTAGGAAGAAACCTGGTTTTCAGAACGTCGAGGATGCACATAGACAGCTACAGCAGCAGCTTCTGAGGCAAGCCAAGCCAACTCTGGTGGTGTTGGATGATGTCTGGTCAAGGGCAGATTTGGAAAAAGTGTTATTTGAAGGGGAAGGATATAAGACACTTGTGACAACCCGAGATTGTTCTACCATCCCCAAAACACCCTCTACTCAGATTTATCAGTTGCCATTGTTAGATGATGCTGATGCTCTGTCCCTTTTCTGCTTTTGGGCTTTTGGACAGAGATCAATTCCATGCAATGCAGCTGAAAATCTAGTCAAGCAGGTATACCTTTGACAATACTGGAATGCTGTTAATATGCATTATATTATCATGTTAAGTCTGGTGCGAATTTGGTTGATTTTACTAATCGCAATATACACAATCACCAAGCAGGTATACCTTTGACAATACTGGAATGCTGTTAATATGCATTATATTATCATGTTAAGTCTGGTGCGAATTTGGTTGATTTTACTAATCGCAATATACACAATCACTCTACATGTCCGTAATTACAAGCTATTACTACAGTGGTATATCCCTAAGATGAGATTTCATTCCACAATAATACTTCTGTTGTTAATCAATGTTCCAATAATAGAGATTCTAGACATATACCGAATGGTCTTGACTCTTAATAGAATCATGTTTACAACAAAAACTATGAACTTTAAATCTTTAAGCTTATTAGGTGAGAGAATCATGCCTTCAACAACAAAAGTACGTGTTTGATGGAGTTTCCACTAATAGAATTTCCACTTATAGTTATTGATGTATGAATCACAGGTGCAAGCAGAATGTAAAGGCCTTCCACTTGCTTTGAAGGTGATAGGAAGCTCTTTGCATGGTGAGCCTCTCCCGACATGGGAGAGTGCCAAAAAAAAGCTCTTAAATGGGGAACCAATCTCAGACTATCACAAAGAAGGGCTTCTTAGATGCTTGGAAACTAGTATTGATGTCCTCGATGAAGAAACAAGGGAGTGCTTCTTAGACTTGGGATCGTTTCCAGAAGAGAGAAAAATATGTGCTGAATCATTATTGGACATTTGGGTTTATGTGCGAAAAAGGGAGTGGGAGGATGCTTTTGTCATCTTGTTAGAACTTGCAAGTAGAAATCTGTTGAATTTAACAAGCAATCTCAGGTAAGTGACTTCTCTTCTATTTGTTGTGCTAAGCTCTTTGATCATGGCTTCCTCTCTGATACATTGCATTGTCTTCATAATTGGATGTAATAGGAGGCCAACAATCAATTATGGAAGTGCCTCTGAGCTGTACTTTTCTCAGCACAATGTAATGCGACACTTGGCCATATATTTGGCTTCCCGAGACAGTATTGTTCATAGGAAGAGGTTGCTTATGCCTAGAATGGAGCACAGTTTGCCAGGAAAATGGGAGCTGGTCGAGGATCAAGCATTTGATGCTCAAATAGTTTCCATTTCCACAGGTGGGTGATTTGAGCAGCTTTCTTAAAGTGTATATACTTATTTTCTTCAAAGCATTTGGAGTCGAAAGCATTGCATTGGGAATTTCTGCTTCTTTTCTCTAGCCCTTGTGTTTCCTGCTGACCAAGAAGTTTAACCAACAAAGGGTACAGGCAGACTGTCATGGACCAGGCCTAGAAACCAGAGAGCCTAGTGAAGAAAATCTTATGAGGCTCTTTATAATGAAATGGTTATTTTTTAAGCACTTCCTCTGAAACTGCACTATCCAATCACCAATTTCTCTAAAAGTTTCCACTAATTATTTTACTTTTAATATCAGATTTTTATATTTTCCCAAAATTATGTATGAACTAATTAACAATGTACCCTGGATACTTGTATTCTCTGTTTTTCTTTTAGGCAAAACACTACATAGCAGTGTCAAGCAATTAAATTCAGAGAAAACCATTTATTTTTGTTGAACAACCACCATATACACCATCTACATTCACATACAATATTAAGTTTGTTCTCAAGATTTTATGTGCATGTCACAGGGGAATCTTACCCTATACCCGATAGCTGATCACCATGTGACCTGCATGAACTGATCACAAACAAATTTCTAGGTGTTGGCCATTGATGTCAAAGATCTTAGAAAGTGATTTCATAGTATGTGCAATAACCCGTAATGTTCTAAATGAACTTTGCATTTGTGGTTTATCTATGTAGGTGGCATGGATGAGACTCAGTGGTGCAACATGAATTTTTATGAGGCTGAGGCTTTAGTTTTACTCTTTTCTGCAAGTGAATACTTTCTTCCACCGTTTTTGAGTTCTATGAGAAAACTGAAAGTCCTCATAGTATTCAATTATGGGTCCAAGAGAGCCACAGTGAATGGTCTACCAGCATTATCTTCACTCACTCAGCTTAAGACTATCCACTTGGAGAGGTTAATTGTGGCCCCACTTCAAGAGTACAGTAAAGCCTTACTGAACTTAGAGAAGGTATCTTTGAGTTTATGTGAAGGGCTTGGAAATATGTCCAGGTTCAACAGCACCCAGTCAAGCCTAAAGCTTCCCCTAATACTAGAGTTTAACTTGGACCATTGCTGTGATTTGGAGGAATTGCCTGCTGGAATTTGTGACATGACTTCAGTTAAAAAGTGGTCCATCACTAACTGTCACCTTGTTGAAAAGTTACCTGATGACTTGGGGAAGCTCATCTCTTTAAGAATGTTAAGGTTATTGGCATGTTTAGGTCTGAAAGATCTTCCAGCATCTATTGGAAAACTTGGGAAACTGGAATATCTCGACATTTCACTGTGTGAGAACTTAAAAGAACTTCCAGAGGAAATAGGGCAACTAAAGAAACTTGAGGAGCTTCACATGAGAGAGTGTTCTCGCTTGAGGAAGCTGCCTAAATCAATTGGAGGGCTGCGATCTCTAAAGCATGTTATCTGCGATGAGCAGATTGAGCAGCAATGGATGCATGTCAAGAGCTCTGCCCTCATGGAGCTTAGAGTTGAAGTTGTAGAAGCACACTTCAGCTTGGACTGGCTGGATGGTTGACATCCTACGTAGATAGGATGCAGGTGCAAGGAGTTGCATCTTATACTGGTAAGAGATCAAGACAAGCCTTTATTTTCCTATTATTAAAACTCGGTTCTCATATGGTGTTCAAACTGTTATTATTTTCATTCTCATTATCCTATAATGTGCTGTGTATAGCAACATACATGCCAAATATAAGATAACCAAGAGCAGCTCTCTTCAATAACTATTGACAATGACAAATTAAATTGCCTGGGGAAGTTAATAACAGAAACCTTCATTCCCAGACTATCAAAACTTTGTAATTTTGCTACTTAATAGTGCCAAGCCATCCACCCACCTATCCACCCACCCACACACATACATATAGCCCAATGGGTTAGCTCAATCGGTTTGAATGATTGTGTCAAGGTGGAATTCACTGTGAGGTCTCCGGTTCTAGTCTATTTAAGGTTAGAGTCCGGCTGAGTCCAGCTGGGTTACCAACTGCTATTGTGGTTGCTGGTTGAGCTGCTCTCCATCTAGATATTCTGGGAAGAAGGGAGATCCTGTGTGGTTTTCCTTGAAAAAAAATATTTATTTATTTTCAATAATGCTTTATCATTTAAATTTTTTTTTAAACCAATGTCATAAACTACATAACAACACTTTCTTTTTATGTTCATAGTGAATTTTCAATGTTTATTTGAAATTTAATTTTCTGCCAAGTGTTTACAATATTTTTCCATCAAACTGACAATTTTTTGTTTTGGACAAACATCCATCTTATCAGCATCTATTCATGATGAGGAGAGATTATCTGCTGCATTCATGATGGTAATCATTAAGACTATGCAGAGATCCAACGCTACCCAGAAATGGGTGGAACCATGCAATGGCAGGTTGGAACCATCACTCATTCACAGTTCCAACTTGCCTTATGTATAGTTTCACCCTTTTCTAGTGAGCAATCATTAGGAGTCTGCTTGGCAGATAATGTTTGGCATCAAGGATGGGAGAGATTACCCGATGGTGAGAGATTATTAGCTACATTCACGATTGGGAGATATTTCTGTTGAGCAGGATGGGGATATCATTCATGTTGCATTTTCGTTGTTGGCATCTCCAAAAACCAGGAATCCACATATTCAAAGGGTGTCCAGTGAGGAGGAGTCTTAGCTTGGAGTAGACTTCTATGTCTTGAATACTATACTAACAATGATAGTTCATAGTGCAAAGCCTTATCATTTATGTGTGTATGTGTATTATAAATTCCAAGAGTTAGTTCAATCATTGGAGCATCTGCGAAAGGCATGTTGCCATTGGGGAGGTCAGAGATTCCAATCAGTGCAAGTCCCTTGGGGTTACCAGCCAATCTTTATGGTTGGCAGTTGTCACCATTACCAACAGCTCTGGAAATTATTCATCTTTGTCTTGGTATATGTGTTATTTTTATAAATGGTTAAAATAAAATTATTCATCTTTGTCTTGGTATATATGTTATTTTTATAAATGGTTAAATTTTTTATTTTTGTTATATAGCCTTGTTTATGTGTGAATGTTGAAGAAATAAAAAATATATTGATGTTTTCATTTATTTAATTAATAAGCATGACTAATGACTAAAATATGAGTTATAATTAATCAATTAATCTAGATATAATTAATTATTAAAATTAAATATGAGCAATTATCTAGATATAATTTATTGTTAAAATTAATTAATAAATATATTTTATTCAAATTGTTATTATTAAAATAGAACTAAATTAAATAAAAAAATAATTACTTTTAATTTTGGATATTGTTAATTATCTATGTTGAGACTGAATTCTAGTGAAATTGGTATTATTTTTAATCTTGTGTCCTCGATATGGAAGGTTTCATTCCATAGTCCATTTGGAACAAAAATATCAAGTAGAGGAGGCATTGGTTGCATAGCTCTCTGTTAAGCTTATAATAAAGATTCCTTCAATCAATTCATCTAGTGAGAAATGTCTAGCATTAACATGAACAAAATATTTTTGGCAATTAGTTATTTTGCACCAATAAACTTTATACTTAATAAAAACAACAATTTAGATAACATTTGTCATTTTGATGGCTTAAAGCTTGATATATCATGTTTAAGAAATAAAGGTACCGATATTCTCTTATTAGGAGACTTCGGTACTAGTATTAAAGAAGCCATACTAGTATTAAGCAAGCCATAATCCCGAGCAACATCTTTATCCCCACACCCTTATGGTTAGATGAGGACCTTGATCCAAGATAAAATTACAAGAGAAGCTTTGAAGTCTTAATTGAAAACTTATTCGCTATGGAGATGCTTAAACTATGTAGTTGCCAAGTCTTAATAATCTACAATGGTATAAGGAAGTGGGCTTCTTCATACTTAATGACTTGTATCCATGAGCTTCATAATAGCATAGCTGACTATGTCATTTTGTCAATCCTGTTAATCAATCAAATAAAAGATATAGAGATTATAGGTAACCACGACCTTGATTCAAACCATAAACCCTTAGTCTTAACTCTAAGTACAAACCTACATAAGAAAGTAAATGACCATGATATGAATAATGAAAAGCACCCAATTTTTATTATAAAAAACCAAAATTAAACTTTTCTTAAAATATTTAAAGAAGGAATTGAACCTCCTTTTTATTGATAGTAATACTAACGACTTTTACCATAAATTTATGAAATTCTCAACTTGCATATGTAAGTACTCATTTGTTATGTCTCTTAAGAAGAAGAATCGTCGAAGGATGCAAGGCTGCTAGAAAATATACAAGGGATGCATTAAATGAATCCCAAAAGTCTATGAAAAATAAAAGAGTACGAAACTTTGTTTAAAAGTGTCAATATGTAAATAGAAACCAAGAAAAACTCTTAAATCTCTCTAAATTTGAACATAAAAAGTTTTGGAGATTCATCTTGACTTAGAAAGTTAATAAGCAAGCTAAGATTGCCAGTGAAGATCGAAACTCACACGAAGCTTTATGAATCCCAAAATGTTTTAAATAACATTCATATGATTTTAACAATGCATGTTGCTTTCACTATCAAAGACATTGAGTTTGGGGTTAAGCATCCTACCAAGGCAAAGCTAAGGACGTTGAGGGTTATCATGCAAAAATTCTAAAAGTTGGTAGCTCTATTCTTATTTCTTCACATCCACAAGCTTTTCAATCTTGTTGTTAAGCATGGTTTTCCTAATATTGTGATATAAATCCTTATCATCCCTATTTGTAAAAGTGACGACAAAAGTAACCCATCAAATTATAGGACCATCATGATTAATCCTCTTATGGCTAAGTTCTATTGTATAATTTTAGAAAAATATGAGTTTGTGACTAGAAACCAATGCTAAAAGGACTAAAGGAAGCTGGTTTTTGAAGTTATCGCTCAATGCTAGACCATTTAATTACTTTTAGGATTATAGACGAAGAATGTCAAAACAATAAATACAATCTCCTATGTTGCTTCGTTGACTTGAGAAAAGGTTTTGGTACAATTCCTCAAATTAATCTCTGAAAAATATTGGAAGATAATGGTCCCCCTTTCAGTTGAATGTCGTAGTGATAAGGTTATAGGAGAGAGTCATTGCCAAATTTAGAAGCAATGAGGGTTGGTTGAAAGAAATTAATTGTAATGTAGGGGTACTTATTGTAAGAAAATATATGATATTATACTTATTGTACAAATATAAGTTGGCTAACATGAAAAAAATGAAAAAAAAAAATGCCCTTTCGTAGTATCAAACATCAGTAAAAGTCACTTGAGGAAAGAGAGGATGGACTAGATATGCTACTTCCTTGCTCCATTATTGGGGGTAGTAAAAGAAGATGCCCTTTAGAGTATCAATACCATTAATAGTATTATCATAACTAACTAAAAACAAAGGTGGTGCTACAATGAGATTGAGAATAAGAAAAAAATAGTTTACTACAAAGAGGTTATTAATCATAAGTTCGAAGATCAAAATTATTTGTGTCCTATTGCTAGCCTCAAGAAGAAAACAAATATTGCAAAAAAAATAACAAACTCCCATGAACTTCATAGTGAAACTAAGAGGTGGACAAGACCTAAAACAACTTGGGAAGAAAGAATTTGTAAAGTTTGCAATTCTAACAAAGTAGAAGATGGAAATCATTTTTTTCTTAGAGTACACGAAGATTAGATTTCACTCTCAAAACATTTGTAATACCATTGATATTTATAATGTGTTAACCCATGAAAACCAAAGTGAACCCGATAATCTTATTTCCAAGCTATTTGATCTTAGAAACAACATGACAACACAAAATAATTAAACTTTTTATTATTATGGTTCACTAGACCAATTTTGGGTTGAATACGGTAATGCCATCATCATCATCATCATTTAAATCTGATTTTATTGAAGTTAAACTAAACTAATTAAAAACATAATTACTCTTATTTTTGGATGATTTGTATTTAGAGATAAATTTGGACATATACATTGATACAAAAGGGCACCATTAGGGCATAATATGGACTCTTATTTGCACATATGATACTAGTGTGATGTTTTTCATAGGACTCTAATAAGGATGCGATAATATCCTTTTCTTGAACTCTAAATAGAATGTATAGTGCCCTTGTGATGATAGCTGGTCAACTTTAAACCCCTTATCTCTTTCGTAAACCTCTTATTTTAACCGATTTGACTTCTTGTTGTTTTATACTACTGTTAACCGATCACCGGAACCATAGTTTCACTGGACCACCAGGGAAATAAAATCTGTCACCGACCACTAGGACACCGGGCCCCGTAAACTTTAATTATGCATCTTTAAATGTTTACTCCGGTTTGGTTTAATCAAACATCGAGCACCGAGGATCCTCCTTCAACATCCTCGCGTAGCTTTGATTCTGGTCCGGTTTAATCGACCACTGGACACTGGGAATATAAATACACCGAGACACTTTAAGGCTGGTCTTTTTGAGGGATTTAAGGCCAGTTCAGTTACCCTTCATTTTTCAATTGTTGATCTCTTACAATGTTCAACGATTAGATCTTCTACTTCTGAATGTATACTCGTGGACACTATGCCACGTCTCCACTAATTCTCTGGTTGTCGTTTACATTTATGCTAGATCAACACCAAAAATTTTATCTAATGGCCTGGGAAGTCTTGGATCGATTCACCATTGATCACTCCACATGGTCACTCTGCCAAATCTTGTTACCATTGTCAGAATTCACCTTTGTCACTGAATGTTCAGTTTTTTCTATCAACGCCAAAACCTACGAAGTACATAGGAACTTCTCTCTTCCAATGAGATTATCTCGTCTGACCTTTCGATTACTGGATCACGATTCGCACACACACATCCTGGATCTAACTAGGCTCAAATGTCTCACATAGTCATGCTACCAGATCTAACCAATTTAACCTTCATTCTTTAGGGTTAATACCTAGAACCCTAATTACCATTAAATCATTCAATCAAGCATTAATACATCACACAGAACATAGAGAGGCATTTAAACATAGTTCATAAATATGCTATTTCATTAAAAGACTCTTTTCATGATTTCTATAAACTCAAAAATCCTCCTACCTCTCTATTGGCCTAATTACACACATTTGGACACTTCTTTGACCTTGGTCACCTTCTTATGCCCAGAGAATTACAATATATATACAAGGAAGATAACTTCTCGATCATTTCAGATCCTAAATATCCTCAACTAATTACTAACAATAACATTTAACTATGCCAACTAACCACCTATGGATCAAATCTACCTACTAAATGTCGGTTTACTTACATATGAGGATCTTATCTTCTTACAACAACTTCACCTTCTAGAGGCTTGAATTATGAGATGGTTTTGAGAGAGATGCTCCTGCATCATACTCTCGTGGTACAAAAGTTTCATTCCCTCCTAGCCATGGGTCTTCTATTTTCTAAAGTCCACCTGGATCCCAAACTTTGTTTTGTTTCTATCCACTTACCTTTCTTTCACAAGTACCTTCAACTAACTTTGCTTTGTTGTTGAACTTCATCAAATGTTTCCAAAATTTTTCTTCAATGCTCAACTTTGTCTTTTGTTGTTGCATGTTATTGTTATTTCTCATTTGCTACTGTATTTTTGCATATATTCTGTTGTCATCAACTCCTCGAGGATTCTCTCTGTTTTTCAAAACAAATTTCTACTCATGCACTCTATGCTCCCATTCATTGAATATTATTTCAAAAATTTCCTAATGTGGAAAAATTATAGAAATTCTTCCTCCTTCATTCTCTTCTTTGTAAATATGTAAGGCGCTTAGTTTCCTTCTCCATTCCTCTTGCTTCTATGAAAGCCTTCCTGCTTCCAACTCTAGAGACTATGCTTCTCTCTATCCCTACACATGAAACAAATTTATGATAGAAAACAATTCACCCATTAATTTGTAGAGTCTCTTTCACAACCATAAAAATTATTGCTAACACCATGAGAATAACTACTATCATCCTTTGTTGAAATCCCTTGTTTTTTGTTGCAGGTGTGTAGTTTTGTGCCCCATTTGTACATTCATATTTTGAAACTATTTGTTCCTTTTCAACCTCCTGACTACACTTATCATTAATTTATTTGTTTCTTCAATAGACAACCTTCTTCTCTTCATCTTTTTGTTGTGCAGACTTCTTATCATTCTTAGCAAACTTATCTTTGGCTTCTTGGTTGTCTCCTTGTTTTCCATTCTTCATGGTCTCCTCTGGACCTGTTGTAATATCTTGGATAGAGTTCTCCTTATCAATATCTTCTTTACCATCCTCCTCTATGAAACCATTATTCTCTTTAGCAGTCTTTTCTCCCAACATTCCATTATTGTCTCTCAAGACAATTTTTTGCTCATCATCTATCAACACATGCTCATGCTCATTAAGAAAAATATGAAGAGATAAATTCATTACCTCATTATCTACTTTTTCTTGTCCTATTTCACCATCTTCTGGAAATCCACTAATGTCTTCTTTTGAGCCAGTTACAAGGCTGCCTTCATGTATATCTTTCATTCCAGCTCCTGTAATCTTACATCTTTCTTTCAAGTTGTCTTTGTTTTCGTCCTTTTTGAAATTTTTTTGGGTCTGTCTTTCTTTTATGCCCTCATGAGGAAATAATCCATCTTCCTCTTTCTTAATAAAAACTACTAATGGTTGCTTATCTTCATTCTCTTCAATACTTGTAATCACACATGCACAAAAAATCTTAGTTTTAAAATCATGAGACTCTTTGATCTTGGTTGATGCTTCTAGCATCCTCTCCTTCTGTTGACCTGAGAACTCTATGGGAATCTCATATTCATCATCATCCTCCCCAAGGATTGGTCCTTGTTTAGGTTTAGGAATGTTAAATTATACCTTTTTCTTCTATGGATCTCTGTCCATAATCATCTTCACTAAGTTCTTCTTCTTTCTTCAACCAAGAACTCAACCTATGTCTTAGTTTCCTTTAAAATATCTACATGATAGACCATTTGACCTTCTTCTTCAACTTCCATCGACATATATGGTTTTCTCTATTCCTCTCTTATATCATCTTCATCATAACACTAAGCTATTCCTTCATCTCAACTATCTCTCTATCAAATTTTTGTGGCTTCTTTCCTTTGAACCCTTCATATGTTAGTCTCTAGTCATCTCCATCTCTTTGAGCTTCACAATGCTCAAAACTGAGCTGCAAATAGCCTCTGCAGTAAAAAGTCCATTTCACTTTGCTACAATGTTGGGTATGTGTTATATTATTTGCACAAATATATTTAGTGTCTGTGTTGTGTTAGGCGCATGAGGGATCATAGGGGTAGCACCCCCAATTTGTTTTTTGTGTGTTTATTGCATTTGTTTTTGGCGGTTTTTCGACACATGGTTTTCCCTGATGGGTTTCTAATTCTGGTTAAGGAATTATGGTTGTTGACTAATCCAGGTCAATGGATTAGGGGTTTTGGATGCCACGAGATCCTATATATTGTATTGTATTGTAAACAATGGAGATATGATACAATATAAGGACCGTGCCACATGGGGTTGAACTTTTCTACCCCCAATGGTTCTTTGACTTGGTCATACAAGAGGACCAAGTCACCCTCAGTGTATTGTCGAGGACAGACATACCTATCATATTGGACCTTAACACGTCGTTTATTCATTTTTATAGTCGTAGAGGCGTCTCAATGCTGCTCATCTAGGCGCTCTAGGTGTACGAGGCGTTCTTCAAGATCAGAAGTGTTAGGTAGGAGCTTAATTGCCAGTCTAATATGGGAAGGGATTTCACATTCAATCAGAAGGATCGACTCCACACTATGTACTAACTGAAAAGGAGAAAAATTGGTGGAAGTCTTAACCGAGATTTGATATGCCCAAAGTGCAGGGTAAATCATTAGATGCCAGTCAGATTTTCTCTCACTGCTGACATTTTTTTGCAAAATGGTCTTGAGAGATTTATTCACAGCCTCTACTTTTCCATTTACTTGGGGATAATAAGGGGAAGAATGGCCATGCTTAAACCCTAGTTTTGATGTTAATTCCTTCATCATTTCATTATGAAAGTGATTGCCATGATCATTGACAATCTCCTTTTGGATTCCGAACCGAGCTATAATTTGGTTGAAAATGAAAAATGTTGTAGTCTTACCATCGGATTTAATGGTAGGCATGACCTCTTCCCATTTAGTGAAGTAATCCACAACCACGATAATATGTTGATGCCCCCTAGCCAAAGCTAGGTTATAGTCCATAAAATACACCCCCCACTTAATGAAGGGACTGGAAATGATTACTGGGTGAAGAGGGGATGAATGCGAGTGCATTTTTCGAGCAAACACCTAGAAAGGGTGACACTTTTTGACCGCTTCGACACAATCTTTAAAAATTGATGGCAAAAAATAATCAGCTCACACTATTTTTTGGGCTGTCTCAAGCCCAAATATATGACTACCACAAGCCCCACTGTGACATTCATTAAGAACAAACTCAAGTTCTTCATGATTCAAGAAATGACACAAGATATTATCCACTCCTCAACGATACAAAGCATTGCTGACGACAGGGTAATTTTTATCTTAATACCGTATATGTCGTCGATTGTCTGTTGCTAGATGCTGAGAGAACTTCAAGGTTTGAAGATAGATTAAAATGTCTCCATACAAGGGATCTGAAGACAAGATAAGGAAAATATGTTCATCCGTGAATGAATCGTTATGAATAACGTCCTTGTTGATATTGTGGTAGTTGCGGGAGGTATTTACCTCCACATGTAAACCTGACAAGAATAGAATATTTCAGCAAGCATGAAGAAACCCTAATGAGTTGGCTAATAACCCTAGAAGACATGTCGGCTTAAGAAGATAACTTGTATTAGGTTATTATCCTCCAAGAGAAGAAGTCAGCCAGAAGAAATAATATATACTGAACAGACAGATACCCAAAATGAGAAGTTGGCCCAGACAGTTAGCCATAAATACTATAAATATAGGAGGCCAGTCTTCATTCTGGCAAGTAGTCTCAGAATTGCAGAGAAACACTTGTGTGCACTGCAGTGCCTAGTTTTGTGCGCAGGTTTGGAGGAGAGCTGCCATTGTAGCTGCTGCAGCTAGCAGATCATGTTTGGCTTGGACTATCTCTTGGTTAGGGTTTGGACTATCTGATCATCTCTTGTTGGTGCACTATCCTCGGGGAAAGGTGTGCTAACCCTTTTTTGGCTATATAGCCTAGGGTTTTCTTTTGGAGTGATTCTCTGTTAAGGTTAAGGTGCTCAGAGGGTGGCTTTGACCTATGGTTGGGTGACAATAATGATATTGTCAATGGTAAAACGAGCACATCCATTATATTCTAACAGGTCATGGGCCCACACCTCCTTCATTCAGTCTAACCGCTGGAAGGAAACATAGCCATAAGGATATTAAGCTCGTCGAAGAACTGTCGCTAGGGTTTCTAGCAGGAGCAGTCACCAAAGCACTACCACTAGGGTTACTAACAGGTGTAGTTGCAGAAACCCTAATCCTCTTGTTGAGGCACCTTAAGTGAAGGGATTGACCTAATTTATGGATATATCAGTGCACCCTAGCCTAGCGCATCTCCTGATACTCTCAACAAGCCAAGATGTCAAGGTTGAGTTTCTGGTCAAATCTAGGGTTGACCATGTCAAAGCAACCATGAATTACTCTATGAAGTCAGAAAACAAATTAGATGGAGCTTCTAACTTCAGAGCATGGAAGACAAGGATTGACCTCATCCTTGTCAAGAATAAAGTGCTAGATATCGTGAAAGGAAAGATAGTGGAACCAGAGTTTGAAGAAGGAAAAGAGAAGGAACCGCAGAACGTTGTAGTTATGGAGAAGTTCAAAGACAGTGACATCAATGCCATGAGTATCATAATGGACTCTATAAAATACCACTTGATACCCTACATCTCCCATCTTGACTCATAGAAGAAGATGTATGATGCCATAACAAACCTCTTCTCAGTCAGAAACATTGGACAAATAATGAGTCTAAAGAATGAGCTCCATGACATGAAGATGAATGATGATGATAGCATAAAATCATACTTTGTGAGGATCTCCTAGTTAAGAGATCAACTACAATCTATTTAAGAGATCATTTCAGAGAAGGAATTGGTAAACATAGTACTCAATGGTCTTCCCAAGACATGGGATGCATTTTCTGCAAGCATGAACACAAGGAAGGAGTATCCTACATTTGAAGAACTTTGGACTTGCTTTGCTCAAGAAGAATCCAGGATCAGTGCAAAAGAGAAACCCCAAAAAAAGTATGATGATCAAGCCTTCACAATAAGATTCAAGAATTTCAGGAAGAAAAGGAATCTTGGTTCAAGGAGGAAGCCAAATCAAGAGAAATATATACAATGTTTCAACTGTCAAAAGTATGGTCACTACAAGAATAATTTTCCCAAGCTAAAGAAAAGGAAGGAGAAACACGAAGCATCAGTTGTCGAAGAAAAGGAACCTACAAAGAAGAATAAGAAGGATGAAAGAGACTTCTTCTTTTGAAGGTAACAATACTCTTCTTAGTTCTTGTACATATCTTGTTTGCATCATCTCTATACATATCTTGTATATCTATCTCTTGGAAGATAATGTGTTCCAAGAAGAACTATACCTATGGATGAACAAAAAGATAAGGATTGCTATCATTATACAAGTTAGATAATACACATGAAAGGATGAAATACATCAAACAAATCATGTGGAAGCTATTACAAGATAAGCAAAATCAGAATCAATCATGAAGAGACTTAGAAGAAGCAAAGACAGAAAGAATTCAGAAATCAAGAGGAAATTGGAGAAAGACTTATGACGTTTTGCAGAAGACAATAAGATGGAAGCATGGAATTTGTTAGATGGAGGGAGATGATTATATATTGCAAAAGACAATAAGGATGCAAACAGAAGCGTGGACTCTGTTAGATGGAGGGAGCCGATTATATGCACTCATACATGAAGAAAGGATTAGGAGGGAGCTAGTCCTATGATCCATTGAAGATGATGAAGTATATATCCATGGTAGTAGCCATGAAAGATAGTACGTGTTCAGTTCAACCTCAGAAGAAGTCTTCTTCGAAGAGAAGCCTTAAAGTATCCCTGGTTATCCATCCACATCCATGATTCTATAATGAAAGGAAGAAGTGAAATCTTTAGGGCATGGAATCTATAAGAAACTCCATGGAACCAAGAGCTAAATAAAAACATCAGGAAGAACATGAAGATTCCAAGAAAGAAAGAGAAGCCATAACAACCAGTCATTGTATTAAGAATCACAAGATTACCAACCTGATATGAACTCAATAAAAGAAATCAAGCAGAGGAACTGGAAGTTGTGATGAATAACAATGTATATATGAAAGCATTGCAAGATCCAGAACTAGAGGCTCTCCCAGATGGAGGGAGAAGACTATGATGATTACTTGTTCCAATAAACCAGATATACCTCTACATGAGTCTTTATATCATCCGCAATATCCATGGGTTGGAATTCTACATCAGATAAATGCAAAGAGTGTTCTCTAGAGCAATTGAACAAAGAGCGTATGAAGAACAACCTCAAGACTTTGAAGCATACCAGAAAGAGACCCTTGTATGCAGATGGAAGAAGATAACTTGGTGGAGAACCTC
>JZKD02S1315217.1:0-11854 GCA_000966675.3 Picea glauca
GGCACGCAAGGCATGTCCGCAACTTGGGGTTTCCAGACAGAACGCAAGGCGAGTCGTCCAAAGGGGCACCCAAAACTGAGGCGAGTCGGCAAGAGGAGCACCCAACCAACAAAACCGAAAGAATAGCGACAGAGACACAGTGGGGAAAACACTTGGGGTTTCCAGAGGGAACGCAAGGCGGGTCGGTCAAAGGGGTGCCCAAAACCGAGACGAGTCGGCAAGAGGAGCGCCCAACCAACAAAACTGAAAGAAAAATGACATAGGGGCGGTGGGGAAAAAACCTGGGGTTACTAGAGGGAACATAAGGCGAGATGACCAAGGGGGCACTGAAAACCGAGGTGAGTAGCCAAGTGGAGCACCCAACTAACAAAACCGAAAGAACAGCGACTCAGGCGCGGTGGGGAAAAAACTTGGGGTTTCCAAAGGGATCGCAAGGCGAGTCAGCCAAAGGGGTGCCCAAAACCCATGCGAGTCGCCAAGAGGAGCGCCCAACCTACAAAACCGAAAGAGCCAACGACAGAGGTACGGTGGGGAAAAAACTTCGGGTTTCTAGAGGGAACGCAAGGCGAGTCGGTGAAATGGGCGCCCAACAGCGAGGCGAGTCGCCAAGAGGAGCGTCGAACCAACAAAACCCAAAGAGCCTGCGACAGAGGTGCGGTGGGGTGAAAGCTCGGGGTTTCCAGAGGGAATGCAAGGCGAGTCGGCTAGAGGGGCGCCCAAAACCGAGGCGAGTCGCCAAGAGGAGTGCCCAACAAACAAAACCGAAAGAGCCAGCGACAGACGTGCGGTGGGGAGAAAACTTGGTGGTTCCAGAGGGAATGCAAGGTGAGTCGGCCAGAGGGGTGCCCAAAACCGAGGTGAGTCGCCAAGAGGGGCGCCCAACCAACAAAACACAAATAGCCAGCGACAGAGGTGCAGTCGGGAAAAAACTTGGGGTTTCTAGAGGGAAAGCAAGGCGAGTCGGCCAGAGGGGCACCCAAAACCAAGAAGAGTATCCAAGAGGAGCGCCCAACCAAGAAATCTGAAGGGGCCAACGATAGATTTGCGGTGGGGAAAAAACTTGGGGTTTCNGAGAGGAACCACCAAATAAAACCAAAGACAAGGCAGGCCCAAAAACTCCCACACAATATTTTATCCACATGTAAAGCAACAGAGCAACTACAACTTTATCAAAAGCAAGAGATGCCCACATTTTTTATCTGAATAGTTCAAATACAAATGCCACAGAGACCAAAATTTCGCTAATAATCCATACTCAGTCAAAATTTCCACATATCATAACTTTGGAAATGCACAGACAGCGAGCAAACTCAAGAGCCGGTCGTTAACTTCATTAAAGAGCAGAGTGAAATATTCATGGATGGAGTAGCTAGAAACCCATTCCTGTGTGTAAAAATTGCCAAGGAGATTCTACCAAGCATGTATTTCTCTTCCACGGCTGAGAAAAATGGATCAACAACAACTAACAAGGAGAAAATGCAAAAATGGCTAGGGTGATGGGCTCGATGTAGGTTAGAGTGACGTGCATTTACTGCATGTCCTGTCTACCACTTACATGTTCACCCATAGATAGCATGAGAAAGATAACCATACAGTGCACAACCCACTAACAATTAATTGCAATCTTGATACAGCACCATTTTCCTAAGTTTCAAACTTAACAAATGTGCCAACTTTTGTTTTAAAACACCAATGTGACATATCAAAACCTTACTAGGGATACCAAGTCTCCAACTTTAGACCTCCAATTCAAACAATGTGTGCAATCCTTGTAGCATGGAATCAAGGTAATCACCACACCATATGTCACATACAACTTGAAACATGGAGTTTAGATCTTTTATGAAATTAGATGTTGCATAATAACACTTGTGAGGGTTATATAAAGACAACATCATTTCTCTTTTGATCACATCACCCATAACATCGTTTGATCAATTAATTTGATAGTGACTTAAAAGAAAATAAATTGTAGAACTCATCTTGCAAACAAGTCATAAGAACATAAAAACATAAGTGTTGTCTCTTCATCATAGTCACACAAATCACACAAGGGGTCCCACCTATTAGTATATTATTAAATATAATTAAATAATAAGGTGTTGCAACCATTTGCAAGCAGGTACCCTATGTTACTCTTTTGGGCATCAACAGTCCATATCTTAGAGGCTTGAGCTTCTTTGTCGTCCCCTACAATATTTCCTTCCAAAGATATAGCTATACCTTGTCTCCAACACATAATTTGTGATCCTCCCTATGTTGGTCATGTCTAGCTTTATATTGTTGTTGGCTCTTCTCAAGCTACTCTTGAACCCTTATATGTATCTCTCTGATTTTGTCCACAAATGTGCTCACCTTTTGTTCATCCCCCTGTATCTTTTCTCCATCCTATTGTTTCCCATACACAATGTCAAATGGAAAGGTAGGTAAATAGCCATGATAGGTATCGAAACGAGACATATTGGTAGAATTATGGAGTGTTATTTTATACGAATGTTGGATGTATACTAGTTGATTGTCCTAAGTCTTTGAATTGTTTCTATTGTAGCCTCTCAACAATTGTACCAACATTCAATTAACAACCTCTATTTGTCCATCGTTTTGAGGATGGAATGTTGTTGAATGCTTCAATTTGTCATCCATCATTTCCTAAATTGTTTTCTAGAACCTACCCAAAAACATGTTGTCTCGATCAAATATGATGGAGGTTGGCAACGTGAAGTGTACCCAGACATGACTGAAAAATAGCTCAATTTCTTGTCGTCCCGAGATTATCTTTTTATATGAGATGACCACACACATTTTACTGAAGTGATCCACCACAATAAACAAGTATTCTTGTCCTTACAAGTCATATAAAAACCTCCAACAAAGTCCATGGAGATGTTTTCCCAAGGCATGGTTGGTATTGGTAAGGTCATGGACAAGCCAAGTTTCTAGTTACTTGGCTTGTTAGTGTTGAAAAGAATGCATCCTCTCACACAGTTTTCCGCATTCTCTTGCATATTTGGCCAATACACATACCATTGTAGGTTTTCCACAACCTTTGTCACACAAAAATTCCCAACAAATCTAGACATGCGTGCTTCTCTCATCAATTCAACTCTTCTCCCTTGAGGTATGCATAGTTTGTCGAGATTGTGCAACATTCCATCTTGGAGGTGGTACTCATTCCCTTCCTTGGCAGTGACCAACCTCTCCTTCAACTTCTTATATACTCCTCTAAATTCTTCATCTTCTTCATAGTCTTCACCAAGAAGTGTATGAGTGAATGGTTCAAGTTGCATTATCACTTCAACCATTTTGATCCTCTTCAGTGGTGGTTGAGATAGCATGTATGCTAGATTATTCATGACTCCTTTATTGTACTTGAATAATAGGTGAAATTGTTGCAAGAAACCCAACCACTTGTAATGCCTCACCTACTGCATCTTGTTCTAGCTATGTAGATGTTGAAGGGGCCGATGATCTGTGTGTATAATGGTCTATTTTCCTAGTAGGTAATGTTTCCATTTATTCACTGCATGCATAATCGTAAAGACTTGTTTATAATATGTCGGGTATTCAAGAACCACTCCATGAAATAGTTCCAAATGGTAGTATATAGGCCTCCCTCCTTGTATTAGCACTACTCCTAATGCATATACAATGGCATCGGTTTCTAGCTCAAAATGTTGTTGCAAATTTAACAGAGCTAGGACCGAAGCATTGTTGATTGTCTTCTTCAAATCTTTGAATGCTCTTTGTTTTTGTTTTCCCCAATGAAAACTCTTCCCATTGGAAGTCAAGGCATGTAATGGTGTTGTTCTTATGGAAAATTTTATGATGAATTTCCTCAAATATTGAGTTTCTCTCATGAAAACCCTGACCTATGTCACATTGATGGGAATAGATCATTGTGTGATGGTTGCAATCTTTTCTAAATCCACTCTCATCTCTCCTTCTTCGATCATGTGTCCAAGATAAATCAAGGAAATCTTCCCAAACTCACACGTTTTCAAGTTGGTAATCATTTGATTCTTCTTTAAGGTCTCCAGTACCTATGTCACGTGTGAAAAGTGCTCTTGCCACATGTTGCTAAATATTAGTATTTCATCTAGATAAACTATTACAAACGAATCAATGAAGGGTGTATCACATCATTCATGAGTCTCATAAAAGTTGCAGGTGCATTGCATAAACCAAAAGGCATTACTAACCACTTGTCCAAAMCTTGCCTTGTTTTGAAAATTTACATCCATGTGTCCTCCGCTTTAGTCCTTACTTGATCATAGCCAGATTTTAGATCCAATGTGGTGAATAATTTGTCTTGTTGCATTTGATCCAAMAAGTCATCAATCCTTCRCAAAGGATATTGGTTCTTTAAGGCGTTCTTATTCTGGACATGGTATTCAATGCCCATTCTTGATATTCTATCATTATTTGGCACCATGATGATGGGTGAGCCATAAGTCGATGCACTGGGTGTAATGACTCCTTGCTCCAACAATTTTTTCAGGTGCTTCTTCACTTCGTCTGCTTTGATGATGGATTGTCTATACAGCCCTTGTTCAACTAAATAGGTATTCCAACAGAGGATGAACACCTTCAATAACCACTCACACAACAAAATCAAAGATCAGCACATCGATATTTTGACGTGGTAAAACCCCTATGGGGAAACATCCATGACCCCAGCCAACGCGACCACTTGGAGAATTGTATTAATGCAAAAGAAAAAGATTGTAGAGAGATTTTACAAGATAGTTTCTCACAATCAATCATCGGAAAATGACCCTCCATGCTCTTTAAATAGAGATCATGGACCAATCGGTTGTTAAGACACGGATCAATGTAGTCTTTAAGATCGAGGAGAATATGAACCGTCGGATCACTCTTTGTAGGAACATATCGTGGTCATCGAATTTCCTAACTACAAATGCATACTAAAGAAACACACTTTTACCTAATGACACATTAGACCAAGTAGATCTTAACTAACTCCTAAGTGTCTAAATATCATAGCATCCACCCTTAAGAACAACTTGGGATAGGATTGAAGGGTTTACAATAGTGACACAATAGGAGAAGGAAGGAGGCATTAGAGCCTATTCCCCCCCTAATGACAACTTCCTGAACTCCTAACATATATCGAAGTTTGGAAAACTTCTCTTCTATAAGAGAATTTGTGAAAATGTCTGCAACTTGATCTTCTGTAGGAAAAAAAGAGAACTTCAATAACTTGATCATGAATGAGATTTATAATGAAGTGCATGTGTATCTCGATGTGTTTTTTGTGATGATGTTGAATTGGGTCTTTGGCAATCTTGATGGACCTCTGATTATTGCACCAAAGTCCGGTCAGATGTTGTTGCTGGAATCCAAATTTTGAAAGGATCTGTTGAAGACACAAGGCTTCCTGAATTTCATTTACCACTGCTCGGTACTCTGATTCTACTAACTAAAGTGCAATACCATGTTGGTTCTTACAGGCCCAAGTGACAGGTCCTGAAGCAAGATTGAAAACATAACCTACAGTACACTTATGATCATCAGGGTCATTGGTCCAATCTGAATCAGTGAAACCAACCAATAAAGGAGTCCCCTCTAAACTATAATGGATCCCAAACTGAATTGTACCTCGGACATAGCGAAGTATCCTTTTAGATTCTTTCCAATGGATTTCATGGGGTGTTTTCATATACTAGGAAACAATACCAACAGTAAAGGAAATATCACGATGGGTATGATTCAAGTATAAGAGGCTACCAACTAACTGATTGTACAAGGTGGCATCAACTTCGGGAGAAGTACAGGTGGAAGCAAGATTGACTCCAGACTGGAAGGGAGAAGGGGTTGGTTTACAATCTTCCATGTGAAAGTGATGAATAAGGTCACAAGCATACTTAGACTAGGAAATAAAAATTCCTTCATTGGTTTGCAAAACTTGGAGGCCAAGGAAATAGTGCAAAAAGCATAAGACTGTCATTTCAAATTTCTTCTTAAGGTTGGTTTTAACATGGTTTAAAAGTTTTGAGTCACTACCAGTAAGGATAAGGTCATCAACATAAAGGACAAGGATTATGAGATGCCTTCATACTTTATTGGTATAGACATTAGGATCAGAATGGCATTTAGAAAATTCAGTGTCAATAGAAAAGTTGTCCATTTTGGCATACCAAGCTCAGCGAGATTGCTTAAGACCATAAACATATTTCTTAAGGCGACAAACAAGGCTAGAGTCATTCTGTACATAGCGAGGAGGTTGTTCCATGTATATTTCTTCTTGTAAATCACCATGCAAGAAGGCAGATTTAACATCGATCTGATGGACCTCCCATTTATGTGAGGCAGCAAGGGTAACAACAAGGAAAATGGAATTCATTTTGGATACAAGGGAAAAGGTTTCATTATAGTCAATTCCTTCAACTTGGGAAAATCCTTTGGCTACTAATTGAGCCTTGTGTCTTTCAACACTTCCATCTGTTGCATACTTAGTTGTGTAGTGTTGGCATGTTTTACAGGCAGCGTATGTTTGTCATTGATGGCAAGTATAGCAGCGATGATGGCTTGAGTACAAGTATAATGTGTCAGGCAGGCACCAGAAGTATTTTGGGGAGACGCAGCAGAGAAAGCTCGTGAAGACCAGAAGAGATAGTGCAGAGGTGCACTCAGAGTGCAAGAGTGTGCTTGTTCATTTGATGGAAAATAGGCAAGCAAGGAAGATCAGCAGCAATGATGGCATGGAAATATCATAAGCGTAAACTCCATTTCGGAGTTTCGGATACCAAGAGTTGGAGGAGTCAAGAGTCCAAACTCTTCATCTCAGGAGTCCCGAAGTTGCGAAATATGAAACGTCGAAATCCCAAAACAGGCACATCAACAAAGACTCCATTTTGGAGTATCGGATATCGAGAGTTGGAGGTGTCAAGGACACTCACGACAAGAATGTTGAAACGATGAAATGTGAAACGTCGAAATACGTTGATCTGACTCCATTTTGGAGTTTCAGATACCAGGAGTTGGAGGAGTCAAGGAAGCAACTCGCAACAGGAATTCGCGACATGCGAAATGCCGAAATGCGAAATGCGAAATGTGTGTTCGTAATTGGCCCCTGGTCATAACCTATGGTCACATCGACGAAGGCTCAAGCGAGGAGCTAGCAGGAATATAATCTCCATTTCATGATCAGGAGTTGGAAGAGTCAGAGTGACTCACAACAAATTCGGGAAACGCGAAATTGCGAAATGCAGTTTCTAATAAGGCTGTGGTCAAAGCCAGTGGTCACATATGTGGAAGATGGAGGAAGGAGCTAGTGCAAACAAGCTCCATTTCGGAGATCACGACATGTAGCATCAAGATATCTCATCACAAGGAATGCCGAAATGTCGAAATGCAGAAATGCAAAAAACACCTTTGGTGTAGGTTTCAAATACCGGGAGTTGGAGTGTCGAAACACTTCACCACAAGGAATACCGAAATTTCGAAATGCCGAAATGAGAAAAACACCTTTTGGTGTAGGTTTCGGATACCGGGAGTTGGAGTGTCGAAGCACTTCACCACAAGGAATGTCGAAATGCCGAAATGCATTTTCTTGGAGGTTCACAGTGTAACTGCTAGATACGACTGATGGTTTCTGCCATAGGACTTGGAGAGACTTGAGGGTGATCACCAAAGAAGATGAAGAGTCTCGAGGCATCTTCCATATGCATGAAGACTGCATCATAGAGGTTATTGAAAGATGTAAGACCGTTGGATCCTGGAACTGCAACAGAGCGAATGAGCTTGACTGTGACAGAGAAGACGAAGAGTCTCAACTTCTGGAGAGGCTAAGGAATATTGGCATAACACCCAGTGATGATGGATGCATGGGTTTAACTACCAGAGAATCTGAATATTTGTAATGATGATCAGGTAGAGCACTCGACATGGGGAGAGCATGCAGAACCATTGCGCAGATAGCATGCACAAGGTGCACAGAGACTATAAGAATGCAGAACCAAGAGGAGATGGGGTTTTTTGTTGAGAGTAATTCAGGCGTGTAGAAGGAGGCAGTGTGTAGTAGCTGAAATACGAGAAGAGGAATGGTGCATGGAATGGAAATGGTGTAGAGAGCATAAAAGGCATAAGAACAGAAAGTGTAGGGCAAAGTGTGCAGGAAGACACTGATGCAAGTAGAGAAGAGCAGTGTAGCAGAATAGTGATGAGACCAGTAAGCCATTGATAAATATAGTATCACTGTGATAAATTGAAATAAAGAAAAATTGACATTCCAGGGTGGTAGGGAGGTGAAAGGGAGGATTGTTGTCCTCAGAGGTTCAAGTGGGTGCTTGAACACAGGGAGTTGTAGCTTCCATCTGGTTGCAACCAGAGAAACCAAGGTGGCAGGGTGGTGCAAGGGAGAACTATTGTTATTTTCTTTACAGGTTGGTGCCTGTGTGACTGGAAGTTGGTGCTTCCATCTAGTTGGTGTTGGAACACTTAGGGAGGTGTTGCTTCCTTCTAGTGGGTGCTAGAGAAACCAGGGAGTTGGTGCTTCCTTCTAGTGGGTGCTAGAGAAACACAGGGAGTTGGTGCTTCCTTCTAGTTGGTGCTAGAGAAAACAGAGAGTCGGTGGTCTCAGCAAGTTGCAGCTTGCAAGACAGAGGTTGTAGCCTCACAATGAGTTGGAGCTCATATGTATGATAATGTACAGAATGTAAGGATTACTTATCATACCAAGAAGAAGAGTTTTTTACACTTTATGGGTTTCCTTAGGAAATATCTGTCTCTGTATATTTCATATGTGTGACTAATGGCGAATGTTCTATTACTTACCTCCCTACATTAGTGTGATTGTCACTAAGTTCTCTGCAAAGAGTTTAAAATAAGCATAATTGTTTAAGCACTGTAACAACTGATTCACCCCGCCCCCCTCTCAGTTTTCCAACACTTGGTATCAGAGTTGGCCCCTTTTATCTAAGGGTAGATCCTAGATCTTAAACATGTCAAGACATGAAGGAAATTCAACCAATAAGGCCCCTTTGTTCAATGGAACAAACTTTTCTTTCTGGAAAGTTAGAATGAGAACCTACATAATGTCTTTAGGTGCAGATGTCTGGGATGTGGTAGACATTGGTTATGTAAAGCCATTTGTACTAGCTAATAAGGATGACAAGCTAGAATTTAGCTTCAATGCCAAGGCTATGAATGTTATCTTGAGTGGGCTTGCAGAAGCGAAATTCGTAAAAGTTATGCACCTAGGAACTGCCAAAGAAATGTGGGACAAACTCATTAGAAGTTATGAAGGTAATGAGAAGGAAAAGGACACCAAACTTCAAACCTACAGAGTACAGTTTGAACAGCTGAAGATGAAAGAAGATAAAACTGTTGGAAAATACTTTCTGAGAGTTGAAGAACTGGTAAATGCAATGAAATCACTTGGTGAAAAAATTGAGGAACCTTCTTTAGTTCAAAAAATTTTGAGATCTCTACCAGATAAGTTCAACCCGAAAGTCTTTGCTATAAAAGAACTTAATGATCTAAAAACCTTGGAGTTTGATCAACTTCTAGGAACATTGACTGCATATGAAATGAGAATAGTTAAAGATAAACCCATCTCTAGAGAAGCATCATTTAAGGAAGACAAGAATGAGGATTCTGAACCTGATGAAATTGAAGCAAAATTTGTGAAAAGACTGAAGAAGGGATCAGGCAAATACAAAGGTAAATTGCCTTTCAAATGTTTCAACTGTGATAAGATAGGTCATTTTGCAAATAAATGTCCTCACAAAAGAAAGGATTAGACATGTGATGATGAGGAGAAGAAAAAACACAGAAATTTCTTTAAAGAGAATAATTTTAAGAAGAAAAGTCTTTGTGTAAACAATGATGATGATCCTTCAGATGATGAAGACAATGACTCCTCTATTGAAGATAAACTAAATTATTTTATGCTTATGGATATGGGAGATTTTGATGATGAACACACAGGAGATGAAATGGATGATGAAGAAGATGTGGTGGATATGGAAGGTGAATTATTCAGTGCTTTGGAAGAAATTGACAGACTCGGAATTAAGAACAGAAAGAAAAAACAATTGTTGATACAGTTCGAGAAAGACAGTAAACAGCTTGATGAAGACTTTTCCCTACTAAAAGTGGAATTAGAAGAGGCAAAGAAAATCAAAGACATTCTGAAACAACAGTTATCAGAAAAGAAGGCAAGATGTGAAGCTCTGGAAAAAGAAATAGTGAAAACCAGGAAAGAGTTGGAGAGGTTTCAAGCCTTGTATCATCAGAATATGTCAAGTATCAAAGCATCAGAACGATTAAACTCCATTCTAAATCAGCAAAGAAACCCAAAGTTGAAAGATGGATTGGGGTATGAAGAAGGATCAAGTAGTGATCATCCAAGTAATACAAAACCTATCAAGTTTTTCAAATCCTCAAACATTGACAACAGTCACTCTACAGAAACAAATGAAAGAAAAAGTACCAGAACCAAATCTATAGATCAGAGATATTATCGGCATGAAAGAAATCGACCTCCTCAAAGAAGACAGGCTTTTTCAAGGTACAAAGGTTTTTTCTATGGTTATTGTTTTTTCTGCTCTAATTTTGGTCACAAAGCTATAAATTATTCTTTAAGATTTAGATATGAACAATCAAGATATTCAACGAATAACCATCTTCCACAACAAAGATCGAGACAATCAAGAAACAAACAACCTCAGACTATAAATCATGCAATGGCTGGGAAAAGGACACAGGTTAAACATAACAATAGTTATGAGCATCACAATCACTATGATCTTCTATTTAGTGAACCAGAATGTTACATCTGTCATAACTATGGACATAAAGCTGCAAATTGTCGCTTAAGGAATTACAAGCCAGATTTGATCCCCACTGCTGAAAATGTCAAGGTTTGGAAGAAGAAAGCAGATGACAAGTGTGGACTAGTGTTATCAGCCCAAAGACAAAAGAATCCCTGGTATATTGACAGTGGATGTTCCAAACATATGACTGGAGAAAAAAGTAATTTTCTAACTCTAAGTGAAAGAAAATCAGGGAATGTAACTTTTGGAAATGATGCGCTAAGAAAAATAAAAGGTAAAGGAATGGTAAGTTTGAGTAATGGCAAAGGGAAAGCTCAAGATGTGTTGTTTGTAGAAGGTCTGAAACATAATATGCTTAGTGTCAGTCAAGTTTGTGATCGAGGATGTGAAGTTGTTTTTACCTCTAAAGAGTGTAGAATAAAATCTGTGAATTCAAGACAGCTAGTTGCAAAAGGGATAAGAACAGAAAACAATGTCTATGTGTTAAAAGAAGAAAAAGATGAATTCCACTTAAGCAAGTATGATGAAAGATGGTTATGGAATAGGAGACTTGGACATATAAACTTTGACCACTTAATATCAAAGATCTTCCGAGAATATCAAAGCCCCAAGATTCTATGTGTAAACCCTGCCAAGTAGGAAAGCTAACCAGGACACAGTTTAAGTCCAAGAGCTCTACTTCAATAGAGAAACCACTCCAACTAGTTCATATGGATTTATGTGGACCATCAAGACAGGAAGGCACAGGGAAAGAAAACTACTTCATGATGATTATTGATGATTACTCCAGAATTACTTGGGTTGTCTTTCTCAAGGAAAAAGTTGAAGCATTTGAGAAGTTTAAAAAATTTAAGGATTTAACTGAGAATCAAACAGGCAAGAGGTTAAAGGCAGTAAGATCAGACAGAGGAGGAGAATTTATGTCAAGTGATTTCAATTTATTTTGTTATAAACATGGGATTAAGAGAGAATACACAATCCCAAGAACTCCACAACAAAATGGAGTAGTTGAGAGGCAAAACAGAACAATGCAGCAAATGGCCAGGTCAATGATG
>JZKD02S1315228.1:0-11854 GCA_000966675.3 Picea glauca
ATTTATGAGTTGATATTGTCCCGATTTTAGTCTGAGAGATCTCCTTTCCTTAGGGTTTAGTTTTTCTGGGCAAGTCCCGTGAAGCATGAGATAAGTTAGTTTTCCATACCAACACTCTTGCCCTGGGGGAACAGAAAAATCTTCACTACACCATAACACCAATTCATTCTCCCACCTAGAGTCTTCATTTACTTGGTCTTGGGCTTCAGCGGCCAATTTACACAATCCATGTCCCTTAACTAGTTTGGCGGGTTTTATATCTAGATCAAATTCTTGGACAATTGCTATCCAATTTACTCTTCTTTCCCCCATATCTTGTTGAGTGAATAGGGATCGAACTGCAGGATGAGGCACAATGACTTTGGTGTGATTTTTTAGGATGTAAGATCTGAAATGTTTTACTTATTTGTATACCGCATAAGTATGTTTATCTATAGCAGGGGAATTTAGTTCAACCCCTTGGATATTAGTGCTCGTAAATGAGATTGGGGACTCATTATTTTCATCATCCTTCTAAGTCAATACTGCAGCTAAAGATTGGATAGAGGAAAAAGTATAGAGAAAACAATATTTGCTAAAGTCGGGACTTTGCAACACTAGAGCTTGAGATATTGCAACCCTAATATTTCTGAAATAACTTTTTCATTCGTCATCCTACTTAAATTCAACATCGTTGCAGATCATTTTTTGTAAGGGTTTGATAGTTTCACCAAAATCAGGGGTGAACTTCCTCACAAAATTGATTTTCCCAAAGAAGGATTACATAGCCTTTTTGTTGTAGTGTAAGGGAAGTTGAGCTATTTCCTTAATTCATTTTGTGTCTATGCGAATTCTTGATTGAGATATAATATTACCTAGTAATTTCCCTTCCTCAACACCAAAGATAGTTTTCTTAGGGTTTAAATATATATCGTATTTTATACACCTTTCAAAAATATGAGTCAGATGTTGGATGTGATCTTGTCTATTCTTCGAATACAAAATTACGTCATCCAGATATACTACTACACACTTAATGATAGAGGGGCTTCTGCAGTGCAACATATTAGATATTATTTTTGGGATTAACTACATAGTGCAAGTCATTAATCTATGACCCATGTCCATGAGTATTAGTCACAACTGACCACTAATTCTCATGATTTGAATAGTCCACTTAGCACTCATTGCATTGGGTGATGCTCACAGGGGTGAAGAAATGGAATTGAAACCAACGAAATGAATCGCATAGCATCAATCATCACTTTCGGGGCTTGCACCCAGTAACCAGGACTTCCCAGGTGGTCACCCATCCCAAGACGCCTCTGGCTCAAGCACGCTTAACTGTGGATTTTTCCCCATAATCAAGCCCACTTAGCTTGCTACCCCATTTGCAAAACCTTAGCAATTATTGTTCCTTATGAACTACCCAATTAGAGCTCCCTTCACTCTTATTATTTAAGCATAGAGGGGCTTCCGTGGTGCAACATATTAGATATTATTTTTGGGATTAACTGCATAGTGTAAGTCATTAATCTATGACCCATATCCATGAGTATTAGTCACAACTGACCAATATTTATCATGATTTGAATAGTCCACTTAGCACTCATTAAATCAGGTGATGCTCATAGGGGTGAATAAATGGGATTGAAACCAACGAAATGAATCGCATAGAATCAATCATCACTTTTGGGGCTTGCACACGGTAACCAAGACTTCCCAGGTGGTCACCCATCCCAAGACGCCTCTGGCTCAAGCGCGCTTAACTATGGATTTTTCCCCACAATCAAGCCCACTTATCTTGCTACCCCATTTTCAAAACCTTAGCAAGTATTGTGCCTTATGAAATACCCAGTTAGAGCTCCCTTCACTCTTATTATTAAGCATAGAGGGGCTTTCACAGTGCAACATATTAGATATTATTTTTTGCATTAACTGCATAGTGTAAGTCATTAATCTATGACCCATATCCATGAGTATTAGTTGCAACTGACCAATAATTCTTATGATTTGAATAGTCCACTTTGCACTCATTGCATCAGGTGATGCTAAAAGGGGTGAAGAAATGGGATTGAAACCAACAAAATGAATTGCATAGCATCAATCATCATTTCTGGGGCTTGCACCCGGTAACCATGACTTTTGAGGTGGTCACCCATCCCAAGACGTCTCTGGCTCAATCGCGCTTAACTGTGGAGTTTTCCCCACAATCAAGCCCACTTAGCTTGCTACCCGATTTGCAAAAAATTAGCAAGTAGTGTGCCTTATGAACTACCCAGTTAGAGCTCCCTTCACTCTTATTATTTAAGCCTATAGGGGCTTCTGCATTGCAACATATTAGATATTATTTTTGGGATTAACTACATAGTGTAAGTCATTAATCTATGACCCATATCCATGAGTATTAGTCACAACTGATCAATAATTCTCATTATTTGAATAGTCCACTTAGCACTCATTGCATCGGTTGATTCTCATAGGGGTGAAAAAATGGGATTGAAACCAATGAAATGAATCACATAGCATCAATCATCACTTTCGGGGCTTGCACCCAGTAAACAAGACTTCCCAGGTGGTCACCCATCCCAAGACGTTGGGAAGTCCTACTAATTTCTCTTGGAATACTTCATCGTTAATATCCAAGTCTTTAAAATTTTCTTGATTGGTTAGGAAGTTTATAATTTGTTCATATCCTTCAAAGACCTTCCAATTAGAAATATTGTTGGGCACTGATGGTTTGTAGAGTAGTTACATAGTGAACCTGGAGGCTCTATAGTNTCTTGTTGAGTGAATAGGGATCGAACTGCAGGATGAGGCACAATGACTTTGGTGTGATTTTTTAGGATGTAAGATCTGAAATGTTTTACTTATTTGTATACCGCATAAGTATGTTTATCTATAGCAGGGGAATTTAGTTCAACCCCTTGGATATTAGTGCTCGTAAATGAGATTGGGGACTCATTATTTTCATCATCCTTCTAAGTCAATACTGCAGCTAAAGATTGGATAGAGGAAAAAGTATAGAGAAAACAATATTTGCTAAAGTCGGGACTTTGCAACACTAGAGCTTGAGATATTGCAACCCTAATATTTCTGAAATAACTTTTTCATTCGTCATCCTACTTAAATTCAACATCGTTGCAGATCATTTTTTGTAAGGGTTTGATAGTTTCACCAAAATCAGGGGTGAACTTCCTCACAAAATTGATTTTCCCAAAGAAGGATTACATAGCCTTTTTGTTGTAGTGTAAGGGAAGTTGAGCTATTTCCTTAATTCATTTTGTGTCTATGCGAATTCTTGATTGAGATATAATATTACCTAGTAATTTCCCTTCCTCAACACCAAAGATAGTTTTCTTAGGGTTTAAATATATATCGTATTTTATACACCTTTCAAAAATATGAGTCAGATGTTGGATGTGATCTTGTCTATTCTTCGAATACAAAATTACGTCATCCAGATATACTACTACACACTTAATGATAGAGGGGCTTCTGCAGTGCAACATATTAGATATTATTTTTGGGATTAACTACATAGTGCAAGTCATTAATCTATGACCCATGTCCATGAGTATTAGTCACAACTGACCACTAATTCTCATGATTTGAATAGTCCACTTAGCACTCATTGCATTGGGTGATGCTCACAGGGGTGAAGAAATGGAATTGAAACCAACGAAATGAATCGCATAGCATCAATCATCACTTTCGGGGCTTGCACCCAGTAACCAGGACTTCCCAGGTGGTCACCCATCCCAAGACGCCTCTGGCTCAAGCACGCTTAACTGTGGATTTTTCCCCATAATCAAGCCCACTTAGCTTGCTACCCCATTTGCAAAACCTTAGCAATTATTGTTCCTTATGAACTACCCAATTAGAGCTCCCTTCACTCTTATTATTTAAGCATAGAGGGGCTTCCGTGGTGCAACATATTAGATATTATTTTTGGGATTAACTGCATAGTGTAAGTCATTAATCTATGACCCATATCCATGAGTATTAGTCGCAACTGACCAATATTTATCATGATTTGAATAGTCCACTTAGAACTCATTACATTGGGTGATGCTCATAGGGGTGAATAAATGGGATTGAAACCAACGAAATGAATCGCATAGCATCAATCATCACTTTCGGGGCTTGCACATGGTAACCAAGACTTCCCAGCTGGTCACCCATCCCAAGACGCCTCTGGCTCAAGTGCGCTTAATTGTGGATTTTCCCCACAATCAAGCCCACTTATCTTGCTACCCCATTTTCAAAACCTTAGCAAGTATTGTGCCTTATGAAATACCTAGTTAGAGCTCCCTTCACTCTTATTATTAAGCATAAAGGGGCTTTCACAGTGCAACATATTAGATATTATTTTTTGCATTAACTGCATAGTGTAAGTCATTAATCTATGACCCATATCCATGAGTATTAGTTGCAACTGACCAATAATTCTTATGATTTGAATAGTCCACTTTGCACTCATTGCATCAGGTGATGCTAAAAGGGGTGAAGAAATGGGATTGAAACCAACAAAATGAATTGCATAGCATCAATCATCATTTCTGGGGCTTGCACCCGGTAACCATGACTTTTGAGGTGGTCACCCATCCCAAGACGTCTCTGGCTCAATCGCGCTTAACTGTGGAGTTTTCCCCACAATCAAGCCCACTTAGCTTGCTACCCGATTTGCAAAAAATTAGCAAGTAGTGTGCCTTATGAACTACCCAGTTAGAGCTCCCTTCACTCTTATTATTTAAGCCTATAGGGGCTTCTGCATTGCAACATATTAGATATTATTTTTGGGATTAACTACATAGTGTAAGTCATTAATCTATGACCCATATCCATGAGTATTAGTCACAACTGATCAATAATTCTCATTATTTGAATAGTCCACTTAGCACTCATTGCATCGGTTGATTCTCATAGGGGTGAAAAAATGGGATTGAAACCAATGAAATGAATCACATAGCATCAATCATCACTTTCGGGGCTTGCACCCAGTAAACAAGACTTCCCAGGTGGTCACCCATCCCAAGACGTTGGGAAGTCCTACTAATTTCTCTTGGAATACTTCATCGTTAATATCCAAGTCTTTAAAATTTTCTTGATTGGTTAGGAAGTTTATAATTTGTTCATATCCTTCAAAGACCTTCCAATTAGAAATATTGTTGGGCACTGATGGTTTGTAGAGTAGTTACATAGTGAACCTGGAGGCTCTATAGTCTTCTAAAGGGAATAGCCTTGAAGAAACAATGGATAGGGAATAAACAAGACTATTTTTTGTTTTGGGGATCGCTCTAACATTGAAAGCTTCAAAATGTTCTATTAGCCTGTGGACTTCCTGTTGATAACCCCTTGGGTGGGGACAGTTGCAATTTATAGTATTCTTTACTTACCTAACTATAATTTCGGAGTCCCCAAATTTTTTTACTTCTTTAGCATTTAAGTCTATGTCTTTATTTAGTCCTTGCACTAAAGCTTCATACTTGGCAGTATTATTAGTACATTCAAATTCTATTCTGTAGAACAAGAAATTTTGTTTCCCTTTTGGATCAATGATGATACATCCCATTCTTGACCCTTATTGCGATTTAGACCCATCAAAGTATAGGGTCCAAACTTGCTTGCGAAAATCATCAACTTCTCCATGCCTACTAACTCCCTCCTCTCCACCTACTTTATTTGTGGTTTCCAACAGAGGTTCTTGACATAAGAGGGTTTATTTCACCGCTACCGATATGTTTACGTGAAAAACAATTTTGGAGTTTTTAGTATGAGGTACATCAGATGAGAGGGGAGAAATTACTGAAATCAGAATCGCAGGAGTAGTTTCCTAGCACAGGGAAATCAGTTGAGGAGGGTTTGTTGAAGGATTCTAAATCGGTGACATTATGTTTGAGATACCTTTCCCTATCGATCCTAATCATGTTTGTGTGTCCCTTTAATGGAAACCAAAGGTGAGCCCAGTCTTTGCTAAAGTATCCATTCATCTTTTTAGACAAATATTGACTAAGTAGAAGTCCATAAGCTTCTAGTATATCTACTACAATGATGTCAATTACTTGAACAAATTTTCGGTGTGTAGCCATTCTGATCATGACATCCTTGAGTTCTCCAATAACTTTTACCTGGGTTTTGTCTAGTTGTATAACTTGTTTATCACTTTTGAGTGCGACTGCATTTAGTTTCTTGCAGATAGATAATGTCATAAAATTAGAGGATGCCCCTAATCCAACTAAAAAATTATGGAATTTTATGTTGAATACTTCAAACGTTAAAAGGAACGGTGGGTCAAAACGATTTACTTTTTTATCTACAGAAAAAGAATTCACATTTGGTTTATTTTTCTAGTCTGTGGGAGATGGATTTCCCCCTTGGTCAGTGCTTGTTATAGGGGTTTCTAATAACTTCAAGGATTGTAACAGAAATTCCTTTTATTGTGGAATTCTACACATGTCCATGACCGATACATTTTCCTTCAATATTTTTAAATCTTGTACTATGTTGTATTCTAGCTTGGGTGATTCTTGTGTATGGATATTTATAGGATTCTTTGGGAGACAAAAGGTGCTTTCGGTTGATCGACTATTTTTTTTCCTCTCACGGTTTGGGAAACGATCAAGTCATTCAAGATTGGTTGACCCCTACTTCACGTTTGCACAGCCAAAACCTCAACGGGTGGTTCTTGAACCTCAAATATATCTTCAAAAGGCATTGGAAATTTAGGATCCCACATCAACATAAATGTTTCTTCTGGCGGGTCAACTTCTTCCTGATCATAAATATTCACCGTTGAGCCGCTTCATTGTTCGGCAAGGAAAATTTTGTCTAGGAATCGATTGGCCATCAAATTCATGGAATGCACCCTTTGTGGAAAATCTCTTTCAGAATGTTTCTCTTGATGATAGGTACAGAAAGAGTTGGATGCTACATTGTCGAGGTTGATGTTTAAGTTGGTTGGGGGAGGTTCAATTACTTTGGACGGTGGGTTTCTCTTAAAAAGCGGTTTATAAGGCCTTTGGCCTAGGTTTCCTTCACATGCACTTCTTTTTATGTCTACGATTTCATTTGAAAAATTCTTTATCATCCGTTNTTCTAAAGGGAATAGCCTTGAAGCAACAATGGATAAGGAATAAACAAGACTATTTTTTGTTTTGGGGATCGCTCTAACATTGAAAGCTTCAAAATGTTCTATTAGCCTATGGACTTCCTGTTGATAATCCCTTGGGTGGGGACAGTTGCAATTTATAGTATTCTTTACTTACCTAACTATAATTTCAGAGTCCCCAAATTTTTTTACTTCTTTAGCATTTAAGTCTATGTCTTTATTTAGTCCTTGCACTAAAGCTTCATACTTGGCAGTATTATTAGTACATTCAAATTTTATTCTGTAGGACAAGAAATTTTGTTTCCCTTTTGGATCAATGATGATACATCCCATTCTTGACCCTTCTTGTGATTTAGACCCATCAAAGTATAGGGTCCAAAATTGTGAGCGAAAATCATCAACTTCTCCATGCCTACTAACTCCCTCCTCTCCACCTACTTTGTTTGTGGTTTCCAACAAAGGTTCTTGACAGAAGAGGGTTTATTTCACCGCTACTGATATGTTTACGTGAAAAACAATTTTGGAGTTTTGAGTAAGAGGTACATCAGATGAGAGGGGAGAAATTAATGAAATCAGAATCGCAGGAGTAGTTTCCTAGCACAAGGAAATCAGTTGAGGAGGGTTTGTTGAAGGATTCTAAATCGGTGACATTATGTTTGAGATACCTTTCCCTATCGATCCTAATCATGTTTGTGTGTCCCTTTAATGGAAACCAAAGGTGAGCCCAGTCTTTGCTAAAGTATCCATTCATCTTTTTAGACAAATATTGACTAAGTAGAAGTCCATAAGCTTCTAGTATATCTACTACAATGATGTCAATTACTTGAACAAATTTTCGGTGTGTAGCCATTCTGATCATGACATCCTTGAGTTCTCCAATAACTTTTACCTGGGTTTTGTCTAGTTGTATAACTTGTTTATCACTTTTGAGTGCGACTGCATTTAGTTTCTTGCAGATAGATAATGTCATAAAATTAGAGGATGCCCCTAATCCAACTAAAAAATTATGGAATTTTATGTTGAATACTTCAAACGTTAAAAGGAACGGTGGGTCAAAACGATTTACTTTTTTATCTACAGAAAAAGAATTCACATTTGGTTTATTTTTCTAGTCTGTGGGAGATGGATTTCCCCCTTGGTCAGTGCTTGTTATAGGGGTTTCTAATAACTTCAAGGATTGTAACAGAAATTCCTTTTATTGTGGAATTCTACACATGTCCATGACCGATACATTTTCCTTCAATATTTTTAAATCTTGTACTATGTTGTATTCTAGCTTGGGTGATTCTTGTGTATGGATATTTATAGGATTCTTTGGGAGACAAAAGGTGCTTTCGGTTGATCGACTATTTTTTTTCCTCTCACGGTTTGGGAAACGATCAAGTCATTCAAGATTGGTTGACCCCTACTTCACGTTTGCACAGCCAAAACCTCAACGGGTGGTTCTTGAACCTCAAATATATCTTCAAAAGGCATTGGAAATTTAGGATCCCACATCAACATAAATGTTTCTTCTGGCGGGTCAACTTCTTCCTGATCATAAATATTCACCGTTGAGCCGCTTCATTGTTCGGCAAGGAAAATTTTGTCTAGGAATCGATTGGCCATCAAATTCATGGAATGCACCCTTTGTGGAAAATCTCTTTCAGAATGTTTCTCTTGATGATAGGTACAGAAAGAGTTGGATGCTACATTGTCGAGGTTGATGTTTAAGTTGGTTGGGGGAGGTTCAATTACTTTGGACGGTGGGTTTCTCTTAAAAAGCGGTTTATAAGGCCTTTGGCCTAGGTTTCCTTCACATGCACTTCTTTTTATGTCTACGATTTCATTTGAAAAATTCTTTATCATCCGTTKTAGGTCTTCTATCATTTTTGGGACCTTGTTTTGTTTGTTTCCCTGGGGGTCTAGTCAACAAGAGTCCTCTCCTAGGTGGAGGTTGAGCTTCCTTATTAACTAGTGAGACCTAGCCCTCTTTACATACCTTCATTTGGAATTCAATTGTTTTTCCTTCCTCAAAATTTTCAGCTAGGGTATGCTTGGCATCCCTTTTTACAAACATGGAAATAGAAGCAGGGAGAACATTAGCAAATACCTTAATTTGCAACTCTTGAGTGGGTTTAGCTTCGGGTTGAAATTTGTTCAGGATAGTGGTAAATCATTGATTTAAGTCTTTAACCTTTTCTTTTGAACTCATGGTGGAGGCAAACAATTCATTCATTAAAGCTCCTGTAGTGGTTTCTTCTGCAAATTTTTCTAAAAGATCTTTTTGAAACTTCATCCAACTAGTTATAGACCCTACAGGAAAGTTGAAATACCACATGGAGGTTGAATGCTCAAAGGTATAGATAAAAATATTTCATACTACGTCTTCATGTTGGACATTCATCAGTCTAATAGCTAGTATGAAATTTTTAATATGATCTTCAGGTAATCCAGAGGTTTCAAGGTCAAACTTGGGGAGTATTTTTTCTAAATGTCGAGGGAGGTTATGTACCCGTATCGGGATTTCTAGAGCATCTCTGGCCAACCAAGGTTGATTATTTTGAGGTGGGTTTCCCATTTCCTCATTATGATCATTGTTATCCTCCATTTTTTCTGACTCCGAAGCTGAGCGATCTGAGTTAAACCCTTCCTTGTCGGATTCAAAATCGTCGGGATCAGAGTAGTTACGAGATGGTGTTTCGAGGATCAGATTAAGGGGATGTTTGATCTCAGTGAGGGAGAAATCTATCAAGTCTTCTACTGTGTGAACAAAAACCTAGTCAGGGGTGTTGACCACTAGTCTTCTTACTTTTTTTCTATGAGGAAGTAATATAGTTAACGGTAATGATCCAATTTTTTGGGCGTAATCTATTGTGATTCTTCTGAACTAGTTCAAATCCTCGTGGGGAAGAGCGTAAGGTATTTCAGGGAATAGATGTTCTCCCTCTTTTGGGGGTGAGTTTCTCGTTTCAGGATTACTTAGGGTGTGTGGGTTGTCTTGAGAATGACTATCCATGCATGTGGGTTGTTTTGAATCTGTAGGCTATGCGAAATATATCAGAAATATTGTTAGCCATTCATTGATAGGCCCTCCTTCTAGTGTCAATTCTATTGACGGGTCCTAAATCCATTTAACCCAACAATAGGAACCAAACTTGTCATGGAGTCTGAATTAGACTATGTAGCATTTGATGGTGGAATGATTCTCCAGATCTTTCGATCCGTCCAATTTATTGATGGGTTTCACATAGTGATTGACATGATATCTTCTTATGAAAGTTTTTCCTTTAGTTTAAGAATTCTCTTTTTGTATTTTATTTTATTAGATATATTAAGCCCTANATTTGGAATTCAATTGTTTTTCCTTCCTCAAAATTTTCAGCTAGGGTATGCTTGGCATCCCTTTTTACAAACATGGAAATAGAAGCAGGGAGAACATTAGCAAATACCTTAATTTGCAACTCTTGAGTGGGTTTAGCTTCGGGTTGAAATTTGTTCAGGATAGTGGTAAATCATTGATTTAAGTCTTTAACCTTTTCTTTTGAACTCATGGTGGAGGCAAACAATTCATTCATTAAAGCTCCTGTAGTGGTTTCTTCTGCAAATTTTTCTAAAAGATCTTTTTGAAACTTCATCCAACTAGTTATAGACCCTACAGGAAAGTTGAAATACCACATGGAGGTTGAATGCTCAAAGGTATAGATAAAAATATTTCATACTACGTCTTCATGTTGGACATTCATCAGTCTAATAGCTAGTATGAAATTTTTAATATGATCTTCAGGTAATCCAGAGGTTTCAAGGTCAAACTTGGGGAGTATTTTTTCTAAATGTCGAGGGAGGTTATGTACCCGTATCGGGATTTCTAGAGCATCTCTGGCCAACCAAGGTTGATTATTTTGAGGTGGGTTTCCCATTTCCTCATTATGATCATTGTTATCCTCCATTTTTTCTGACTCCGAAGCTGAGCGATCTGAGTTAAACCCTTCCTTGTCGGATTCAAAATCGTCGGGATCAGAGTAGTTACGAGATGGTGTTTCGAGGATCAGATTAAGGGGATGTTTGATCTCAGTGAGGGAGAAATCTATCAAGTCTTCTACTGTGTGAACAAAAACCTAGTCAGGGGTGTTGACCACTAGTCTTCTTACTTTTTTTCTATGAGGAAGTAATATAGTTAACGGTAATGATCCAATTTTTTGGGCGTAATCTATTGTGATTCTTCTGAACTAGTTCAAATCCTCGTGGGGAAGAGCGTAAGGTATTTCAGGGAATAGATGTTCTCCCTCTTTTTGGGGTGAGTTTCTCGTTTCAGGATTACTTAGGGTGTGTGGGTTGTCTTGAGAATGACTATCCATGCATGTGGGTTGTTTTGAATCTGTAGGCTATGCAAAATATATCAGAAATATTGTTAGTCATTCATTCATAGGCCCTCCTTCTAGTGTCAATTCTATTGGCGGGTCCTAAGTCCATTTAACCCAACAATAGGAACCAAACTTGTCATGGAGTCCGAATTAGACTATGTAGCATTTGATGGTGGAATGATTCTCCAGATCTTTCGATCCGTCCAATTTATTGATGGGTTTCACATAGTGATTGACATGATATCTTCTTATGAAAGTTCCTCCTTCAGTTTAAGAATTCTCTTTTTGTATTTTCTTTTATTAGATATATTAAGCCCTAATATTGGCTCATTACCCCTTAATTGGGGCATATTATATTAGTAATGTTATTTTATTTATGTTGGCTTTAGGCCATTAGTTGTAATTATACCTCCTAGTCTCC
>JZKD02S1315239.1:0-11854 GCA_000966675.3 Picea glauca
GCTACAACTTCCAAATATAAAGGGAGGTATAAACCTACAAAAGGAAGATACAATTCTCCAATATCAAGAGAGGGTTGACCTCTCTATCCTTACCCCTTCCTTCCACCCAAGAATATATGAGAGATAATAAAACTTTACATTAAATTATCACTATCAACCAACCATCACATAGAACCTGATAATGCTTCCTAAGACTTCTTCAACTTCTACAATTCTTCACTTCTTGGAATACTTTGATTCTGTAGATAATATTACTCAATGTATTCTCTGAAACTCCTCCAAGTTTCACTCCTTGAATCCTCCCAGAAAAGGAGTTATAGAGAAAATGATAGACCTTATTCAATTCTAGTTTATTCAGGAGAGAAAACTTGTACAAAATGCCCCGCACTCAATATTTAACATAGGATTATGAAATTAGTAAACAAGAAACTAAATCCCGTACTCTTTCCAATGCAATTTGTTTCACTTCATTTGGATTCTCTATGAAGACGTTATGACTATTTTACATGGAACACCTGTTTATGACTAGCTCCAGAACTAGTAAAAAACCATATCTTCCACATAGTGTATCTCAAAAATTATAGCCAATAAAGAGATGGAACTTTTACCACAAGTTCCCAGATATGTCCTCTCAATATCCTCTGAATTTCACCATATGAATCATTCTAGAAACAAAGTTATAGTGAAAATGGTGAGATGACTTGTAAATATCATACCTTAGAACACATCACCAAAAGACTTCATCCTCCCTTGAAATTTGGCCTTCTTTGCTTCATATTTCCTATGAAATTCGACTTATATCTCCTTTTTCATTGACAAACTTATGTGTGTTTCAAATGAATGCATAATGATATGTATTTATACCCTTTATGCCACTTCCTTTTAACATTAGGGATGACATGTAGTTTCTGCTTCAATTCACATTGTCATCTTCAAAAATCCATTTATCCTCAATCGTGAAGATCTACGTGACGTGCCACATACCATCAGAAGCTGCATGACTTATACTATCCATCCATGGTTGTTGTATCTGCATGTGTAATTTCCTTCATGTCTATCTACTTCAATCAATTGTGGGGTCCAAAAGCCAATGTCTAGGGTTGACATCAATGACTACAACCAATGACTAGGGTTGACATCAATGACAACAACCAATCTTCCAACATTCAAGCTTGTGTAAAGAGGGGAAGATCTTCCTTGAGAAGCAAGCTTGTGAGCTATAGAATTCTGTTTTTTTTGTGTGGCCCCTTTGCAGCTCGGGGGGCTAAGGGGGGAGAAGAGTACCCCTAACATTGGTTGGGAGGTACCGGCAAGGTATTTGTGATTAGCAAGCAAGAGTAGGGAAGGAGTGCAAGTAGCTAAAGGATATCTACAAAGTTCTTTTTCATCAATCCCGATATTTTATATTTTGTATTTTACTGTAATAAGAGTAAATTGTTAAATAGAAATCGTATAATAATTGTTGTGTTATGTTGAAATTTTGGAATTTAATTTGCAAGTGGTTGAAGGATCCCTGGTGTGACTGAGATTGAAGTTTGAATCCACTGTCTTTTAATTTTAATTGTATACTCGTTGTTGTGTTATGTTGAAATTTTGGAATTTAATTTCCAAGCGGTTGGAGGATCCCTGGTGTGACTCGGATTGAATTTTGAATCCACTGTATCTTATTTTTAATTGTATACTCACTGTTGTGTTATATTGAAATTTTGGAATTTAATTTCCAAATGGTTGAAGTGTTCCTGTTCTAACTCAGATTGAAGTTGAATTCAATGTCATTTATTTTTAATATAGAACTCCAAAATCTTAGATCCCTGACAATCACTTTAATAGACCCTATATCACGATTTTATTCGTTGTGAATTTATGGAATTCTGGATTCTAGAATAGTTGTCACTGCAAGGTCCTGATTAACCTGATGTCTAATCTAGTTTCTGCATTAATCATTTGAATTACAAGTTGAGCGTTGGTTTGATGTCTAATTTACTTTATGTATCAATCATTTTTAGTTACCTGTTGAGTGTTGGTCTGATGTCTAATTTACTTTCTGTATCACTCATTTTGAGTTACCAATTGAGCGTTGGTCACCGTTGGGTCTGATAACACCATAGCGTGCCTTGATGGTGATGTTAATTTTAGGTTAAGTTCCTGCACATTGAATGTGATCCAATTTTAAGGTTACATTATATTCAATTCATGTTTACTTGGAGTGGTGGAAGTCAACCTCCGTTGTGTCCAGTTTTCATAGTGTTTTAATTGCAGAAACAAAAATTGAGGAATAACAATGTATAAATTCACAACTCCGTCCTAGCACTTGAATGATTGACTTGAATGATTGATGTAGGTGACCTTCGTGGAATTAAAATTTGAGTTGATTATGCTTGATAGTTTAGGTGTTGGGATATAATTTGGTATTCATTCTCTCTCTTTCTCGTCCACGTGTAAACCCAAAATTTTTAATCGACAATGTTTTGTTTTTGTCTCTAAGAGACATTTCTAACGCCTTTCCGGTTTCAGGAACCTTTGAGAATACTGTTGTAGAACTCTATTTAATCGTACGTGTTTTTTCGATTTTAGGATGTTTTGGCCATTACCACATGCCATACAAAAGGCAGGTTGATAATCGCTTAACGCCATGATTAAAATTATTAAATCGATAGAGTGCTAGCTTACACATGAAGTAGAATCATAAACAATTTATGAATTGTTAAATGTTAGTAATAATAGTAGAATATACGTATATATTATATATAAATGTAAAGATATTCACTTGACATAAATCCTTAAATCTTCAGGTGGTGTTTGCTTTTTTAGAACTAAATCTCTTGATCTACAATGTATGTGGTCATATATGAATATAAGTGTTAAATATATAAATCTAGAAATAGTCATGTTGGTGTGAATCCTATAATCATCATGTGGTTGTTGCTTTTGTTAAAGTTAAGTCTCTAGATTTCTTAATGAAATTGGTCTTATGTGAAGTTAAGTATTAGTTATATGAAAATCTAAAGATAGTCATATTTGTGTGAAACATATAATTAACATGTGGTTGATGCTTTTATTTAAAGCTTAATCATGAAATTGGTCTTATGTGAAGTTAAGTATTAGTTATATGAAAATCTAAAGATAGTCATATTTGTGTGAAACATATAATTAACATGTGGTTGATGCTTTTATTTAAAGCTTAATCTCTTGAGCCCTTATTGTATGTGATCTTATATGAATATATAAATTCAAAGGGAGGTATATATGGCATGTAATTATGTTAAATGCATAATCTAGATGTTATATACATTTTGGAATTTGACTTATCTTCTACCAATTAAGAACTGTTGCTAACATTGTGATTAGAGGTAGAATTAAATAAAGGTTGTGAGTCTAACTTGTAATGAATTAATTATTTTTATTAGGATTAACATGTGTATTATATAAAGCCTTATGGCTAGAGAACTTAATGTGTGGAATTTTTTTTATGAGCGTGTTAAGAAGAATTTGTTATGTCTCATGATTGATGTCATAAGATGTACTTGCCTAATTCACTGGAGTAATGTTAAATGATTTATTAGATTATACTCTGTGTTTAGAGAATTGTTGGTTAAGGGAATTAGATATTTCCTTGTTCTTCAAAACAATCGCCAGTCCCGAGACCTTACTGGTCAAAATCAATAAGATGAATCCTGGACTTGAGCTTTGATTACGTGTCTTAGAGGTATTGACCTTGAAGGATAGGCTGGGTGGGTAGATTCCTTATGTTATATTTATGTGATATGGTTGGTTAAATAATATTGATGTCGCATTCAGATTAATTGTGAAGTTTCTAATGTATGTTGTGACACTTATCACTTATCCTAACTAAAATAAATATTTCTTTTTACCTTTTTGTACTCATTTGTTGTTGTAACGGAAGGGATGTTACATATGGTATCAGAGCGGGTTCAAACCCGTGACATTGGAATGTTACGCCTTCCACTATTTTAACTGAATGATTAAAACATATCACTAATTAAATTTTGAAATTGTCCATGTAGGTAATCATGGTTAGAGGACGTCGGGGAAGTAGACGTCGTGATGCTGGAGGAAGAGGTGTGATGCCTCCGATAGTATCCACACTGGAGGGGTATAAACCCCAAGGAAAAGAACATATCATTGAACATGAGAAGGTTTCTATGGGATATGTGGTAGGTATGATGAGATCATTCCAAAGGATGTTAGAGGCATTGATTAATAGACTAGATCGATATGAGGGCCAAGTGTCTATACCCAATGAGGGTTCACATCACGCTCTAGCTGGTAGTAGTAGTATGCGCAGAGAACTCGAGAAGGTGAAGTTCCTTGAGTTTATGGGTGCCAGGGATGGCTCAGCCGTCGAGGCATGGTTGGATAATATGGCGATGTGCTTTGCACTTTGTGATTTCACCTCCAACATGAAAGTCCACATGGAGGTATTTCAACTGAAGGGGAGTGCTATTATTTTGTGGACGATGCTCCTATCTCAACTAAACATGGTCGTCGAAGAGGTGTCATGGGAGTTGTTCGAGGAATGGTTCCGAAAGAGGTACTTGTTCAAGGAATTCATTGAACATCATCTTAATGAGTTCAATGCCTTACAGCAGGGTGGTCATACGGTGCCAGAGTATGAGGCCAGATTCATGGAGCTACTTAAGTATGCTCCACATATGAACATAGAGAAGTTAAAGGTAAACAAGTTTGTGTTTGGCCTTAACTTCAACATTCGTGCGAAGGTGAGGATTCTAATGCCTCAAACGTTGCATGATGTAGTTCAAAAGACCCTCATAACTAAGGAAGAGATGAACAATGGGGGTCAGGGGAGGACTCCTTCTATACTGACTGGACATACGACATCAGGAGTGAAACAACATCAGACACCATCCAGACACATTAGGGCATCGAGATAATCCTAGAGGACCTGTGTTCATGAAACCACGATGACAAACTCCTCAGCAGAGGACTCCTTACAGATGACCACAAAAGAAACAACAATGTCATCAATAGTAGCAACATTTTAGGTCTGTTAAACAGACCAGACCAGGGTCACAGACTCCTAGGACAACAACTTCTACTTTGGGGACCAAGAGTATTGGACCAAAGACTAGATGTTGGACATGTGGAGAGCCACATTACCAGCGAGACTGCCCGATTGAGAAGGCCAGAGTGACTGGATCATCGGGACCCACTACAGTGAGAGATTTGGGCAAGTCCCACTGGATACATGCAACAGTGAACAACTGTCAGGCCGAGCACGAGTCCACTGTGCTCAATACTTCATGTACAATCGTTGACCGAACTTTTAGTATTTTCATAGATCTAGATGCTACATAGAGCTTTATCTCTAGTGTAGTGCTAAAAATAATTAAGGTAAAGGAAATCGATCAGGACGAGTTCACATACGTAGATATGGCATCGGGTGCCAAACATGAGGTTGGAGGAAAGGTTACATATTGTAGCATTAACTTGGGAGATTTTGTAATGAAGCCCAACCTATATGTCACGATCTTAGGATCTTATGACATAGTGATGAGTATGGACTGGTTGAAATCGCATGATGTGATACTTAACTATAAAATGAAATGGTTAAGTCCGACAAATGATTTGGGATGGAGTAGAGTGATTGTAAGAAGAAACCAGGGAGTGTCCTTGAGGTTTATTTCTTCTCTACAATTGCAAAAGAGTATGCGCAAGGGATGCAATATATATGAAATCTTAGCACTAAATGAAAAGGGCGAGGCAGAAGGATTAGAAAACCTTACTATACTTCAAGAGTTTGTAGATGTGTTCCCAAAAGAGTTACCAGGTTTACCACCCGAAAGAGAGTTGGAGTATACAATAGACTTGAAACCTAGAACTGAACCCATAACGAGAACGCCTTATCGGATGTCAACGCCTGAATTACAGGATTTGAAAATGAAATTGAAGGAATTGTTGGACCTGGGACTTATATGCCCAAGTGTGTCACCTTGGGGTGCGCCAATTATTTTCGTAAGGAAGAAGGATGGATCATGGATACTTTGTATTGAATATCCTCAATTAAACAAAGTGAAGATCAAGAACCAGTATCTGTTGCCAAGAATAGACAATTTTTTTGATTAGATGAAAGGAGCGATGGTGTTTTCAAAGATTGAATTGAGATTAGGATATCACCAGTTACATATTAAAGAGGAAGATATGCCTAAGACCGAATTTAAGATGAGATTCAGGCACTATGAGTTTACAATTTTGTTGTTCGGACTGACAAACGCCCTAGGGGTATTCATGAGCTTGATGAATGGGGTGTTCCGCGAATACTTGGAAAATTTTGATCAAGTATTTATTCATGAAATATTGATTTATTCTTGGATGAAAGAAGAACATGATGAACATTTAAGATTGGTACTGCAGTGTTTATGAGAAAACAAATTGTACATGAAACTATCGAAATGTTCTTTTTACCAATTGAAGATTCATTAGTTGGGACATATCATATCTGGTGAAGGTATTTCTATAGATCCATCGAAAGTAGAGGATATTATGGAATGGCCAACACTGACAAATGTATAAGAAGTACACAGATTTATGGGTTTAGCATGATATTACCGATGATTCGTCAAAGGTTTTTCGAAGATAGAAAATCCGATCACAAAATTTCAAAAGAAAAACGAGTAGTTCTTTTGGACAGAGAAATGCATGGAATAATTTCATAAACTTAAAGAGTTGTTGACGACAACACCAATACTGAAAGTCCCTGACATGGAAAATGAATTCTTGGTATGCACAAACACATCCAAGGAAGGTTTAGGTGGAGTTTTGATGCAAGACGATCGAGTGATCGCTTACATTTCAAAGAAATTGAGAAAGCATGAGGAGAACTATGCAATACATCAATTAGAGTTATTGGCAATTGTATATGCCTTGAGAGTTTGGACACACTATCTAATTGGATGAAAATTTGAATTAAAGATAAATCACTGTGGATTGCAACATATATTTACGTAGAGTGACTTGAACGCATGATAGAGGCGTTGGTCATAATTACTTAGTGAAGACGACTTTGAGATTACTTACATTAAAGGAATGATGAACATAGTGGCAAATGCATTGAGTTGAAGAACACATATTATTGGTAATACCTCTTAAGACAATCTTCGAGAAATGATTCTAACCTTACAGATAGATGATGATTGGTACAAGGATGTTAAGTATAATATTGGACAAGATACCATGATGGTACCAAAGTATGAAGGTTATTCATTAGACAACGCTGGATGGTTTAGATTTAACAGAAGAATTTACGTATCGCCTAATGATGAATTAAGAAGTTTGATCTGAAATGAAGCACATCAATCATTTTACATGGCTCATCCAAGATTCACGAAGATGAAGGTAGACCTTAAACCTTTATTCTTCTGGAAGGGAATGAAAGAAAACATAGTTAGTTATGTGGCGAGATGTCTAGAATCTCAGCAAGTGAAAGTTGAACATAGACATTCAGAAGGATTTTTACAACCACATGTTATTCTAGAATTGAAATGAGATTTCATTTCGATGGAATTTATTGTTGGATTGACACTGATGTCAAGGAAACATGACTCAATTTTAATGGTAGTAGACAGTTTGACGAAGAGTGCACAATTAATCCCAGTACGTACGATGTATCAGACGCTAGAAATCGCGAGAGTATTTGTCAACGAGAATGTGAGATTACATGGAGTACCAAGAATGATCATATCTGATTGAGGATCGATGTTTACAAGATGGTTTTGGACGAGTTTCCAAGAGGCTTTGGGAACACAGCTGAATTTCAGTACAACGTATCACCTTGAGACAGACGGACAAACAAAAAGAATGAATCTGATTTTGTAGGATATGTTGCGTATGTACATAATGGACCAACAAAAACATTGGGAAGATTTCTTGCCGCTAGTAGAGTTTTCATACAACAACAACTATCATAATACCATTAATGTGGCACCGTTTGAATTTCTTTACGGGCGACCGTGTTAGACGTCGTTGAGTCGGGATCGACTTGAGGATAGGGTCCTGGTAGGACCATAAGTGATTCAAGAAATGGAAGAATAAATGAAATCAATAAGACAAATGATTAAAGAAGCACAAGATCGACATAAGAGTTATGTCGATGCACATCACGTTGACCACAATTATGAAGTTGGAAATAGAGTTTTCTTGCAGGTGAAATTGCATAAGAGTTCGATCAAGTTTGGAAAGAGTGATAAACTCTCATCTAGGTTTGGCAGACCTTTCTAAGTTGTGGAAAATAAAGGAGTCGTGGCTTATCGACTAGCCTTGCCTCATTCTTTGAGGCGTATGCACGATGTATTTCATGTATCTGTATTGAGACATTATATTAGTGATCCTTCACATGTTATTGATATGAGTTCTTTGCAGGTGTCGGATGAGGGTTCTCTCATGGCGGAGCCAATCCTCATTATGAAGCATCACATTTGACAACTATGGCATTGAATAGTCGATTAGGTCAAGGTCCAGTGGGACAATTATAGTCCACATTCGGCTACCTGGGAGGACGCATATGAGATGCATCAACAATTTCCTTACTTGTTTGATATATTATACATATAGATCTATGCCAGATACATTTATTTACTTGCATTTATATAGTGTACAAACTTCAGGATGGAGTTTAAAAACAAGAGGGGGTGTATGTAACATCCCTTTCTACTAAGCACACTTTTATCGCCTTATTCTTTGAGGACACTTGCGTGCAAGTGATCCGGTTATGGTACATTGTGATTTCGTCTCGATTGTGGATTATACATGATGATGATGTTGTGTTGTGACTTATTGTTATTTGATATATATGTATTGATAGATGCTATTGATGAATTTTCCTGAGTGTGCAGGACACATGATAGATTATGGATGTTGATGGCATCAATGGACTTCCTTGGAATCCAGATTGAGTCAGGGAGTGGATTGTATTTTGTTTGAGTATTTCATCTTATGCACATGTGACATATGATTGATTATAGTATGATTATGTATATAGATCATTGACAGTTTGTTGTCAATGGATGCAGGCTGACGATGCTTGCTAATACGACTCACATAAGGAGTAAAGGGGTCATGCACATCAACTAGACATTGAGGGAGATGTGTGGCAGCGTCCCTGTCACAACCTACTAGCACTCCCAACGTGGACCAAATGGTAGGTTAATGATTACCTAGTTCGAGAGGTCCATGATGTCGTGAGAGAGGACTAAGAGAGTCACTCATGAATATTTCTAAAGAGCACGCAATAAGGCAGAGTCCTTATTCCTTAGAATCCCTTAGTCTCTCATAAGGTCGACCAAGTGGAGTGTTGAGTCCAAGGGTAAAAAAAAATTCCAAAACCAGTCAAAAGGAGAGTGACACCCTTGGAGCGCGGAGGTGTTTCTTGAAGGGCACATCGCGTAATTAAAAACTTGAGTTAATAAATCTAGGTGGCCTAGAAAACATTGAATTGATTAGACCATGTCAGATTAACTTATTTAATTAAACAATGAATTTATTAATTATAAATCCAAATAAAAGCCTCAACTTAACCCTAATACTAAGCCTAAGTCTAAGTTAGTTGGGGGACTAAATTAAATATTAAATAAATTAAAATAAAAGAGATAAATTAAAGATTGGATTAAATGCACATGTGTGCATTAAATTAATAAATTGGATTTTTAAAATAGAATAAATAATAATATGAGAGAATAAGAGTACACATGGAAAAGAATCTTGAGTCAACCTACTACTAGTGTACCTAGAAGAAGACTCCTAATCCAACTCTAACTAAGATCTAGGTAGGAGACACTCATTAAATGAGAATATGGGGAGTAAAGGGACAACTAAGAGAAAAAATAGGAACACTTAGAGAATGTGAGACAAATTGACTTTTTAAATAAAATAAATTTTGTAATTACTTGTGTAACTTGGGGAGAGTGAGACAAGTGCGTGGGTGAATAATCAGTAATAAAATAATTAAAAAGATGAATTACTTGTGCATGTGCACAAGAGTCAATGAGAATTTACCTATAAAAGAAATAGGGAAGAAGGGAAAAATGTCTCCCTTTTTGGTTAGTAAAGTTATGATGCTAAAATTTGGTTGGACTGTGTTTTACTAGTGAGAGTTGGGAATTCAAGTTTGTGTAAAGAGTGGAAGCTCTTCCTTGCGAGGCAAACTTGTGAGCTATAACATTCTAGTTTTTGTGTGTGGCCCCTTTGCGGCTCGGGAGGCTAAGGGGAAAGAAGAGTACCCCTAGTGTTGGTTGGGAGGTACTGGTGAGGTCTTGGTGATTAAGAAGTAGGAGCAGGGAAGGAATGAAAGTTGTTAAAGGATATCTGTAAAGTTATTCTTCATTACTCCCAGTATTTTATATTTTGTATTTTACTTTAATAAGAGTAAATTGTATAGAAATCGTATAATCGTTGTTGTGTTATGTTGAAATTTTGGAATTTAATTTTCATGTGGTTGAAGGATCCCTAGTGTGATTCGGATTGAATTTTGAAGAATTATAACTCCTAGATGCAGACTTCTTTTAGGGAGGTTTATGGTAGATTTTGGCTGTCTTTTCGTCTATGTGGAGTCTCTCACTGGGATTGGCACCCTTGTGTCTATTTATTCCATGGTCGACTTAGATATAGTGATTTGATCTCTAGTAATATTTTTACTACTTCATTTTGCAGTTTGATAAAAATGAAACATGTTCTCTTGAGTTTCAAATGACAAGAATTTATCCCACGAAGTAGTACAACTGTATAGATATCCTTGTCGTTGAGTCTGGAAGATTATGAGCCTTAGAAATTTGTGTTTGGGTATTCCTTCCTAATCGACTTCTTGCCGAGTGAAGTCTTGTTGGTTCCTTATCCTTCAGAAGTCCACGAATTGCAACTATCAGTGGATGACTGTGGATTTTTGGAGTAGCGCTTCGTTCTTTAGTGAATCATACTGGGCTCAATTTTTTGCGAGAGGTTCATTGAGGTGCTTAAACAATTTGGTCCCTGAATCAACTTGTAACCTTAGTAATAAGAGGATGAACAATGTAGAAATTCACAACTCCGTCATAGCGCTTGAATGATTGATGTAGGCGTCCTTCCCATAATGGAAATTTGAGTTGATTCCACTTGACAATTTGGGCATTGGGATAAAATTTGTTATTCATTCTCTCTTTCTCGTCCACGTGTAAGCCAATTTTTTTAATCGACAACGTTTTTTTTTTTTCTTTCTCTAAGAGAGATTACAACGCCTTTCCGGTTGCAAGAACCTATGAGAATTCTATTGTAGAAATCTATTTAATTGTAGGTGTTTTTTGGATTTTAGGATGTTTTGGACATTACCACAAGACATACATAAGGTAGGTTGATAATCGCGTAACACCATGATTAAAATTATTAAATCGACAGAGTGCTAGCTTACACATGAAGTAGAGTCATAAAAATAAAATAAAAATTGTTAAATGTTACTAATAATAGTAAAATATAAGTATAAATTATATATAAATGTAAAGATATTCACTTGACATAAATCCTTAAATCTTCATGTGGTGTTTGCTTTGTTAGAACTAAATCTCTTGATCCCCAATGTATGTGATTATATATGAATATAAGTGTTAAATATATAAATGAAATAGTCACGTTGGTGTGAATCCTATAATAGTCATGTTGCTTTTGTTAAAGCGAAGTCTCTAGATTTCTTAATGAAATTGGTCTTATGTGAAGTTAAGTATTAATTATATGAAAATTTAAAGATAGTCATATTTGTGTGAAACATATAATTAACATGTGGTTGATGCTTTTATTTAAAGCTTAATCTCTTGAGCCCTTATTGTATGTGATCTTATATGAATATATAAATTCA
>JZKD02S1315250.1:0-11853 GCA_000966675.3 Picea glauca
ATTTTTGAAGCCTTGAACCCTAGGTCTACCCTTGTGCTAACAAATTCTAACCTTTGCAATCAAAAATCTGTTAGGAAACCTTGTGGGAGACTAAGGGACTCTAAGGAATTAGGAACCTGCCTTTTTGTTTGCATGTTAGAATCATCGTGAGTGCTTGTCACAATATTCCCTCATGAAATCATGGACCTCTCAAACTAGGTAATCGTTACCCTATAGTTCAAGCCACAATGAAAGTGCTAGTAGTTTGTGCCAGGGCTGCTGCCACACCTCTCCCTCAATATCTCTAGTTTTCGTGCATGATCCCTTTACTCCAAATGTGAGTCTAGTTAGAAATATATCGTCAGCCTCCATCCATCAACAAAACATGTCAACAATCAAACATCATGATATACTAGTCATATGCCACATATTAAATATAAAAACACTCAAACCATCACAATCCACTCCCTGACTCGATTCCAGAGTACAAGGAGGTCCATTGATGCCATCAACATCCTCAAACAGCCTAGAGTCCTGCACACTTACAAAAAACCATTCAATAGAACATGTCAATATAAACATAAGAAAATAACATATCATCATATCCACAACATCATTATAATCCATAATCGAAATAATCAATCATTAAATGAACCTGATCACTTTCATGCAACTTTCCTCAAAGAATAAGTCCCATTTGGTGTGTACAAGAGAGGGATGTTACATAAACCCCCCCTTTTTTTAAACTTCATCCTAAAGTTTCACAATATAAAAGTGTATAAATAAAGTATCTCACAATGTCTAAATGTCTAGATATCAAACAAAAATGGAAATTATTGACACATCATATGCGTCGTCCCAGGTCCTCGAGTGGGAACTATAGTTGTCCCACTGGAACTTGACCTGATCAACTACCTGACGCTGTAATTGTCGAATATGATGGTCCAGAATGTGGTTTGGTTCCACTATGAGTACACCCTCGTCCGATACCTGCAAGGAAATCATGTCAATCACATATGGAGGATCACTAACATAATGTCTAAAAATAGATACGTGAAAAACATCGTGCATATGCCTCAAAGAATTAGGCAAGGCTAGTTGATAGGCCACTTTCCCGTTCCTTTTCACTACCTCAAAAGGTCCCACGAACCTAGGAGATATTTTAGCACCCTTTCCAAACTTGATCGAACTCTTGTGCAGTTTCACCCACAAGAAGACTTCATATCCAAATTTATAACTATGATCAATGCGATGTGCATCGGCATAGCTCTTATGTCGATCCTACACTTATTTGATCCTTTGTATAATCATTTTCATTTTCTCTTCCATTTCTTGGATCGCTTCTGGTCCAATGGGACCTTATCCTCAAGCCGATCCCAACTCAAATGCATCTGACACGATCGTCTATAAAGGAAATCGAATGGTGCCATCTTAATGGTGATTCGATAATTGTTATTGTATGCAAACTCTACCAGTGGCAAGAAATTCTCCCAACACTTTTGTTAGTCCATTATGTACATACACAACATGTCCTCCAAGATTTGGTTCATAATTTTTGTCTTCTTGTCTGTGTCCGGGTGATATGCAGTACTAAAGTTAAGTTGGGTTCCCAAGACCTCTTAGAAACTGGTCCAAAATCGTCCTATAAACATCGATCCTCAATCGGATATGATCCTCTTAGGGATGCCATGAAAACTCACAATCTCACTGATAAAAGCTCTAGAAATGTTGGGTTTTTGATATGTTGTACGCACCAGTATAAAATGTGCACTCTTCATTAGAGTGTCAACTACCATGAAAATCGAGTCATGCCTCCTTTCCATCAATGGAAATCCAACAGTGAATTCCATCAAAATGACCTCCCATTTCGATTCTGGAATAACATGTGTTTGTAGTAATAATGCCAAATTTCTATGTTCAGCCTTCACTTGTTGACATTCTAGACATCTTGACACGTAGTTGACTATGTCTTCCTTCATTCCTTTCCAAAATAATAAGGTCTTAAGGCCAAACCTCATCTTCGTGACTCCTAGGTGAGTCATGCACACTGGTCTATGAGATTCGTTTAAGATCAAACTTCTCAACTCTTCATTGGGAGGTACATAAATATGGTTATTATATCTCATTAATCCATCATTGTCCATAGTAAATCCCTCAAATTTTGGTACCAACATGGTTTTTGTTCCAATAAATTCCTTAAACTCTTTATACCATTCATATTTGCGCTGTAAAGTTAGAATATTTCGGCATAGATTCGTCTAAAGAGGCATCACCGAAAATATGTGTGGTCTCTGACTCAACACATTAGCCACTCTGTTCATTGTTCTTTTTATGTAGGTAATCTTGAAATCTTACTCACTAAGCAGTTCTGAACAACACCTTTGTCGCGTGTTCAAGTTTCTTTGCATAAAAATGTGTTGTAAACCACAATGGTCCTTTTTTAGTTCAAATTTTTGTCCAATAAGGTAGTCTCTCCACACTCTTAGGGCATACAAAATGGATACAAACTCTAAGTCATTTGTCGCTTAGTTCTCCTCATGATTTCTTAACTTCCTCGACATGTAAGCGATCACTCGACTGTATTTCATAATGACTTCTCCTAAACCTACTTTGGACACATCAGTGTATACCAAGAAGTCCTTGTCCATGTCAAGGAGTTTTAGTATCGACATTGACATAAACAACTCCTTGAGCCTTCGAAATTATTCTGTGCATTTTTTGGTCGATACAAATCTCTTGTTCTTCTTATGAAATTTTGTAATCAGATTTTCTATCTTCGAAAGACTCTTGACGAACTGTAAATAATATATTCTTAAACCCATGAAGCTATGCACTTCTAGGACATTCGTCGGTGCATGCCATTCTATAATAGCCTCAACCTTTGCGGGATCCACAACGATACCTTCATTGGAGATGACATGCCCTAAATAATGAATCTTCGATTGATAAAATGAGCATTTAGACAGTTTCCCAAACAACATTTTCTCTTGTAGAAACTATAGTACCAAGCGCAACTATTCATCATGTTCTTCCATCATCCTACAATATATCAAAATATTTTCAACGAATACTTGAACAAACTTGTCCAAGTATTTTCATAACACCCCATTCATCAAGATCATGAATACGCCTGGGGAATTTGTCACTCCAAATGACAAAACTATAAACTCGTAGTGTCCAAACCTCCTCTTAGACATGGTCTTAGGAATTTATTCCTCCTTGATCCGTAACTGGTGATACCCTGATCTCAAGTGGATCTTTGAAAACACTGTTGTGCCCTTCACCTGATCAAACAAATCATATATTCTTGGCAACATATACTAGTTCTTGATTGTGGCCTTGTTCAATTGACGATAGTCAATGTAGAGTCTCCATGACCCATACTTATTTTTTATGAAAATAACCAGTGCACCCCAAGGTGACACACCTACACATGTAAGTCGTAGGTCAAAAAAATCCCTCAGTTTCATTTTCAAATACTATAACTTAGGAGTCAAAATATGATATGACGTTCTTACTATTAGTTCAATACCTCACTTTAGGTCGATGGTAAACTCCAATTTCCTCTCAGGCGGAAAACTTGGCAACTCCTATGGGAATACAATCGCAAATTGTCATACTAGATGAAGGTTTTCTGATCCTTCTGCCACTCCATTTTTGTTCAATGTAAGGTTCGCATATAACTTACACCCCTTGCGCATGTTCTTGTATAGTTGTAGGGAAGATATGAAACTTAGGGAAACTCCTTGATTCCTTCCTACAATCACACGTCTATTCCCCTCATTGTCAACCAAACTCAATTGTTTCGTATTACAATTGAGTATCGCCTCATGCGATTCCAACCAATACATACTGATCACAATGTCATAAGATCCTAAGATCATGACATACGAGTTTTTCTTCATGACAAATTCTCCCAGGTTAAGGTTACATCCTGTAAACTTTACTCCAACCTTTTGCTTAGCTCCAGAAGCCATTTCTACGTAGCTAAAATCAACCTGTTCAACTTCCTTTACCTTAATTATTTTTAGCGTTGCATTATAAATAAAGCTCTCTGTAGCTCCTAGATCTATGAAAATACTAAAGGTATGGTAAGAAATGGTATCTGATGTCTCAAGCACAGTAGACTGGTGCTCATCCTAGCTATTGTTCACCACTGCATGAATCCGATGGGCCTTTCCCAAATCTCCTATCATGGTATGCCCACCTGACCCAGCTGATCTAGCCCTCTCAACCGGATAGTCACGCTGGTAATGTTTCTCTTCACATGTCTGAAATCTGGTATTCGGCCCAATAATCCTATTCCCTAAAGTGGAAGTTAAGGGCCCAGCTTCCTAGAACCCTATTATGTTATGTTGAACAAGCCTGTACTATTGTTCTTGATGTAGCTATGGGTGACGTTGTTGTTGGTGTTTTGGTCCTCTATAGGGAGTCCACTGCTAAGGCATCGGTCGTTGTAAAAGTGGATCCTATTTGAGTTTCTTGATACCTCGGTGGATGTCTCGTTGGTGTCTGATGCTGCAGCACAACAAATGTCGCTTGTCTTGTCAGTCTCATCAAAGTCCTCCTCAGCTATGAAGGCCTTCTAGACAACATCATGCAATGTCCGTGGCATTAAAATCCTCACCTTTACACTAATGCTGACACTATGGTCAAACATGAACTTTTTGACCTTAATTTTCTCAGTTTTCAAATGGGGAGCATACCTAAGCAACTCCATGAAACAGGCCTCATACTTGGGCACCATACGATCACCTTGTTGCAATCATTAATTTGACACTCAATGAATTACTCTGACAGATACCTCTCTCAGAAATGCTCCTCGAACAGATCCCATGACACGTCTTTGAAGATCATGCTGAATTGTGGCAAGAGCATCTTCCACCATAGCAGAGTGCTCCCCTTCATCTAGTAGACCACCATGCAAACCTTCATGTTGGAGGTATAGTCGCGAAGTGAAAATCACATCACCATAATCTCCAACCATGACTCAGTGGTTGCACCATTTATGGCACCATTGAACTCGAAAAACTTAATATTCTTGAGTTCTCAGTGAATNATTTTTGAAGCCTTGAACCCTAGGTCTACCCTTGTGCTAACAAATTCTAACCTTTGCAATCAAAAATCTGTTAGGAAACCTTGTGGGAGACTAAGGGACTCTAAGGAATTAGGAACCTGCCTTTTTGTTTGCATGTTAGAATCATCGTGAGTGCTTGTCACAATATTCCCTCATGAAATCATGGACCTCTCAAACTAGGTAATCGTTACCCTATAGTTCAAGCCACAATGAAAGTGCTAGTAGTTTGTGCCAGGGCTGCTGCCACACCTCTCCCTCAATATCTCTAGTTTTCGTGCATGATCCCTTTACTCCAAATGTGAGTCTAGTTAGAAATATATCGTCAGCCTCCATCCATCAACAAAACATGTCAACAATCAAACATCATGATATACTAGTCATATGCCACATATTAAATATAAAAACACTCAAACCATCACAATCCACTCCCTGACTCGATTCCAGAGTACAAGGAGGTCCATTGATGCCATCAACATCCTCAAACAGCCTAGAGTCCTGCACACTTACAAAAAACCATTCAATAGAACATGTCAATATAAACATAAGAAAATAACATATCATCATATCCACAACATCATTATAATCCATAATCGAAATAATCAATCATTAAATGAACCTGATCACTTTCATGCAACTTTCCTCAAAGAATAAGTCCCATTTGGTGTGTACAAGAGAGGGATGTTACATAAACCCCCCCTTTTTTTAAACTTCATCCTAAAGTTTCACAATATAAAAGTGTATAAATAAAGTATCTCACAATGTCTAAATGTCTAGATATCAAACAAAAATGGAAATTATTGACACATCATATGCGTCGTCCCAGGTCCTCGAGTGGGAACTATAGTTGTCCCACTGGAACTTGACCTGATCAACTACCTGACGCTGTAATTGTCGAATATGATGGTCCAGAATGTGGTTTGGTTCCACTATGAGTACACCCTCGTCCGATACCTGCAAGGAAATCATGTCAATCACATATGGAGGATCACTAACATAATGTCTAAAAATAGATACGTGAAAAACATCGTGCATATGCCTCAAAGAATTAGGCAAGGCTAGTTGATAGGCCACTTTCCCGTTCCTTTTCACTACCTCAAAAGGTCCCACGAACCTAGGAGATATTTTAGCACCCTTTCCAAACTTGATCGAACTCTTGTGCAGTTTCACCCACAAGAAGACTTCATATCCAAATTTATAACTATGATCAATGCGATGTGCATCGGCATAGCTCTTATGTCGATCCTACACTTATTTGATCCTTTGTATAATCATTTTCATTTTCTCTTCCATTTCTTGGATCGCTTCTGGTCCAATGGGACCTTATCCTCAAGCCGATCCCAACTCAAATGCATCTGACACGATCGTCTATAAAGGAAATCGAATGGTGCCATCTTAATGGTGATTCGATAATTGTTATTGTATGCAAACTCTACCAGTGGCAAGAAATTCTCCCAACACTTTTGTTAGTCCATTATGTACATACACAACATGTCCTCCAAGATTTGGTTCATAATTTTTGTCTTCTTGTCTGTGTCCGGGTGATATGCAGTACTAAAGTTAAGTTGGGTTCCCAAGACCTCTTAGAAACTGGTCCAAAATCGTCCTATAAACATCGATCCTCAATCGGATATGATCCTCTTAGGGATGCCATGAAAACTCACAATCTCACTGATAAAAGCTCTAGAAATGTTGGGTTTTTGATATGTTGTACGCACCAGTATAAAATGTGCACTCTTCATTAGAGTGTCAACTACCATGAAAATCGAGTCATGCCTCCTTTCCATCAATGGAAATCCAACAGTGAATTCCATCAAAATGACCTCCCATTTCGATTCTGGAATAACATGTGTTTGTAGTAATAATGCCAAATTTCTATGTTCAGCCTTCACTTGTTGACATTCTAGACATCTTGACACGTAGTTGACTATGTCTTCCTTCATTCCTTTCCAAAATAATAAGGTCTTAAGGCCAAACCTCATCTTCGTGACTCCTAGGTGAGTCATGCACACTGGTCTATGAGATTCGTTTAAGATCAAACTTCTCAACTCTTCATTGGGAGGTACATAAATATGGTTATTATATCTCATTAATCCATCGTTGTCCATAGTAAATCCCTCAAATTTTGGTACCAACATGGTTTTTTTTCCAATAAATTCCTTAAACTCTTTATACCATTCATATTTGCGTTGTAAAGTTAGAATATTTCGGCGTAGATTCGTCTGAAGAGGCATCACCGAAAATATGTGTGGTCTCTGACTCAACACATTAGCCACTCTATTCATTGTTCCTTTTATGTAGGTAATATTGAAATCTTACTCACTAAGTAGTTATGAACAACACCTTTGTCGCGCGTTCAAGTTTCTTTGCATAAAAATGTGTTGTAAACCACAATGGTCCTTTTTTAGTTCAAATTTTTGTCCAATAAGGTAGTCTCTCCACACTCTTAGGGCATACAGAATGGATAGAAACTCTAAGTCATTTGTCGCTTAGTTCTCCTCATGATTTCTTAACTTCCTCGACATGTAAGCGATCACTCGACCGTATTTCATAATGACTTTTCCTAAACCTACTTTGGACACATCAGTGTATACCAAGAAGTCCTTGTCCATGTCAAGGAGTTTTAGTATCGACATTGACATAAACAACTCCTTGAGCCTTCAAAATTATTCTGTGCATTTCTTGGTCGATACAAATCTCTTGTTCTTCTTATGAAATTTTGTAATCAGATTTGCTATCTTCGAAAGACTCTTGACGAACTGTCAATAATATCTTCTTAAACCCATGAAGCTATGCACTTCTAGGACATTCGTCGGTGCATGCCATTCTATAATAGCCTCAACCTTTGCGGGATCCACAATGATACCTTCATTGGAGATGACATGCCCTAAATAATGAATCTTCGATTGATAAAATGAGCATTTAGACAGTTTCCCAAACAACATTTTCTCTTGTAGAAACTATAGTACCAAGCGCAAATATTCATCATGTTCTTCCATCATCCTACAATATATCAAAATATCTTCAACGAATACTTGAAAAAACTTGTCCAAGTATTTTCATAACACCCTATTCATCAAGATCATGAATACGCCTGGGGCATTTGTCACTCCAAATGACAAAACTATAAACTCGTAGTGTCCAAACCTCCTCTTAGACGTGGTCTTAGGAATTTATTCCTCCTTGATCCGTAACTGGTGATACCCTGATCTCAAGTGGATCTTTGAAAACACTGTTGTGCCCTTCACCTGATCAAAAAAATCATATATTCTTGGCAACATATACTAGTTCTTGATTGTGGCCTTGTTCAATTGACGATAGTCAATGCAGAGTCTCCATGACCCATACTTATTTTGTATGAAAATAACCAGTGCACCCCAAGGTGACACACCTACACATGTAAGTCTTAGGTCAAAAAAATTCTTCAGTTTCATTTTCAAATACTATAACTTAGGGGTCAAAATATGATATGACGTTCTTACTATTAGTTCAATACCTCACTTTAGGTCGATGGTAAACTCCAATTTCCTCTCAGGCGGAAAACTTGGCAACTCCTATGGGAATACATTCGCAAATTGTCATACTAGATGAAGGTTTTCTGATCCTTCTGCCACTCCCTTTTTGTTCAATGTAAGGTTCGCATATAACTTACACCCCTTGCGCATGTTCTTGTATAGTTGTAGGGAAGATATGAAACTTAGGGAAACTCCTTGATTCCTTCCTACAATCACACGTCTATTCCCCTCATCGTCAACCAAACTCAATTGTTTCGTATTACAATTGAGTATCGCCTCATGCGATTCCAACCAATACATACTGATCACAATGTCATAAGATCCTAAGATCATGACATACGAGTTTTTCTTCATGACAAATTCTCCCAGGTTAAGGTTACATCCTGTAAACCTTACTCCAACCTTTTGTTTAGCTCCAGAAGCCATTTCTACGTAGCTAAAATCAACCTGTTCAACTTCCTTTACCTTAATTATTTTTAGCGTTGCATTATAAATAAATCTCTCTGTAGCTCCTAGATCTATGAAAATACTAAAGGTATGGTAAGAAATGGTATCTGATGTCTCAAGCACAGTAGACTGGTGCTCATCCTAGCTGTTGTTCACCACTGCATGAATCCGATGGGCCTTTCCCAAATCTCCTATCATGGTATGCCCACCTGACCCAGCTGCTCTAGCCCTCTCAACCGGATAGTCACGCTGGTAATGTTTCTCTTCACATGTCTGAAATATGGTATTCGACCCAATAATCCTATTCCCTAAAGTGGAAGTTAAGGGCCCAGCTTCCTAGAACCCTATTATGTTATGTTGAACAAGCCTGTACTATTGTTCTTGATGTAGCTATGGGTGACGTTGTTGTTGGTGTTTTGGTCCTCTATAGGGAGTCCACTGCTAAGGCATCGGTCGTTGTAAAAGTGGATCCTATTTGAGTTTCTTGATACCTCGGTGGATGTCTCGTTGGTGTCTGATGCTGCAGCACAACAAATGTCGCTTGTCTTGTCAGTCTCATCAAAGTCCTCCTCAGCTATGAAGGCCTTCTAGACAACATCATGCAATGTCCGTGGCATTAAAATCCTCACCTTTACACTAATGCTGACACTATGGTCAAACATGAACTTTTTGACCTTAATTTTCTCAGTTTTCAAATGGGGAGCATACCTAAGCAACTCCATGAAACAGGCCTCATACTTGGGCACCATACGATCACCTTGTTGCAATCATTAATTTGACACTCAATGAATTACTCTGACAGATACCTCTCTCAGAAATGCTCCTCGAACAGATCCCATGACACGTCTTTGAAGATCATGCTGAATTGTGGCAAGAGCATCTTCCACCATAGCAGAGTGCTCCCCTTCATCTAGTAGACCACCATGCAAACCTTCATGTTGGAGGTATAGTCGCGAAGTGAAAATCACATCACCATAATCTCCAACCATGACTCAGTGGTTGCACCATTTATGGCACCATTGAACTCGAAAAACTTAATATTCTTGAGTTCTCAGTGAATTCTACTAGTACCGTCTAGGGCACGCAGTGGACCCCACAGGGGTATCGTCGCCTAGGCCTCATATCTATATAGATGTCTAACCAGGGCCTCCTAAATCCTTTGAAAGGACCTCATCAACCCAACTACATCCCCAACAACTATATGTTCTTGTCCGATGACGTTTTCTTATCCTTGGGGGTTAGACCCCTCCGACGTGGGTGTTCATAGAGGTGTCGCACATCCTCCCCTAGAACCACATCATATGCCTCCACAAAGTCCTCTAACCACGGTTAATTTCATGAATACAAATCAATTTAATTCGTTATAAATTATAATCAAGTGTTGATGCAGAGGAAGGCGTAATGTTCCCAAGTCATGAGGGTGAACCCATTCTGATACCATATGTAACAACCCTCTGTTATAACAACCATTTTTTTTTCCTTAGGAGATATACATTAAAATTAATAATAACAACATTGGCACATCATCATATATATTAATTGACACTATTAACACAGTAAAAACCTGCATGATATAAGATGACACAACATGGCAGTGAATACAGATACAAATATCAACGCATTAACACAATAACCAACTTCCCATAACCAAAGAATTCTTTTAATAATGAAACATCACACAATAAACCATCAATCACTCAATACGTCTCATAAGGAAAATCACCAGTTAATATCAAGATAGTTAATTGTAGTGTTGGGTCTAATCTAATCTACTCAATCCATTCTTCAGGTAATGGTTAAGTGAAATTTGTACAAGGCAGATCTATATAAAAAATTATGAATCATAAACGTAATACAATCTGTTACGGTCCTATAATCATAGGTAACTTGATTCTTCAGCTGCTTTTTGGCGTTTCCCCCGTGATGAAGACATATGTCTTGTTGGTCTCTCAGTTGTCTCCTTTTTCCCCTCCATTCATTTCGCCTGATTCTCCATCACTTATGTTGCATCCTTCATCCACCTTGTTGCGCCCTTCATTCCCTCATCCTTCACTTCTGCTCCTCTTCACTATCTTCATCTCTACATTTGCAATAAACCACCCTATGATAAAAAAAATTAGGTTAGTAGTTAGATTAGACTTGTTATTAATAAATTAATTATTAATTAAATTAATTAATTAATAATTAAGTTAGTTGTTAATACTTAGGCTAGTTCTTTATTAATCACATAAAAGAAAAACAATAAAACAAATAAAAATACATATAAATTAAAACAAAAACAAAATAGAAATAAAGCATTAATAAAAACACATAAATAAATAAAATCAAACATGTATTAAAAAGAAACGTAATACAAAACAAATCAAATATTAAAACAAATTAAATAAATTAAAACATAAAAGCAAAAAACATATAAATTAAAACAATAATAAAAAATATTAATTGAAAAAACAAATTAAAACACGTAATAAATAAAACAAAAAGTTAAACGTAATAAAACATTAAAACAAAATAAAAATAAAAAAGGGAAATGGAAAAAACGTAAAAGAAACAAATAATAAATAAATAAACAAAACAAAAAATAAAAAGCTCAAATCATTGCCCCCCCACCTACAACTTAACATTCACACATCCCAAAAATCAATCAACGCTCATAAAAAATTTCGGACCCCCGTTCTTTTCGAACTTTAATGGAGGGGGTGGGTCCGGAATAGTGGTATTCAGAGGGACACTTGTCACCTCCAGGTGATTTCGGACCCCCCCCTCCAAATACAACTTACCACCTCAGGGGGGGTCTGGAATATCGCTTACCTCTCCAAAACTGCCCTCCCCAAATTT
>JZKD02S1315261.1:0-11853 GCA_000966675.3 Picea glauca
AACATCCATGTTATTTCCTACCAACAACATGTCATCAACATACAACACTACATAAATGAAGTGATTACCAACCTGCTTGGAATATACACAGTGATCATCCCTTCTTCTTACAAATACCAATCCAAGGATGTATGTGTCAAACTTTTGGTACCACATCCTAGGTGATTGATTCAAACCATATAGTGACTTCTTTAGCTTACAGACCAGCTCTTTCTTTCCATTCACTACAAATCCTTCTGGCTGCTTCATGTAGATTTCTTCTTCTAGATCCCCATGTAGGAATGTCGTCTTCACATCCATTTGTTCCACTTCAAGATCAAAAGTAGTAGCAATAGATAAAAGAAATATAATAGAAGTTAACTTAGAAACAGGAGAAAAAATCTCACCAAAGTCAATTCCCTCTACCTGGGAATAATCTTTTGCTACTAACCAAGCTTTGTATTTCTCCACTTTACTTTGTGCATTAAACTTCTTCTTGAACAACCATTTGCTACCAACCAATTTTCTTCCAACTGGGAACTCAACTATATCCCATGCCTCATTCTTATCCAAGGCATCCATTTCTTCAACCATGGCCTTCTTCCATAGTTTACTATCCTCTAAATTCACTACTTCCCTGACAGTTCCGGGATCCTCATCAGTAATAGATAAAGAAAAATTGGAACAAAAATCAAGTGGACTATACCTTTACGGTTGCCTTCTATCTCTCACTGATCTCCTCAATACTGGGGTATGAGGTTCTTCTTCTTCTTCTTCTTCTTCTTCTTCTTCTTCTGCCTCCTCTTCTTCAGATGATTCAGATTTTTCATCATCCAACTCAAGCTCTATTTTCTCAGGTTCATCTTGCATTGGTAAGAATTCCTATTTGGACACATCTTTTACCTCTCTGAAAACAACATCTCGACTGTAAAAAAATTTCTTGGTTTCTGGGCTCCAAAGCTTATAACCTTTGACACCATATTTATAACCAATAAAGATACACTTTTCAGCCTTTTTATCCAGCTTACTTATATTTTCCTTTTGAACATGTACATAAGAATCACAAAAAAACACTCTAAGATGTTGAAAAGAGGCTTTCTTTCTAGACCATACCTTGTGTGGAGTTTTATCATCCAACACTAATGAAGGTGATCGATTGACCAGGTAACATGCTATACCCATAGCCTCTGCCCAGAATTCTTGTCCTAACCCGACATCGTTGAGCATGCTCCTTGCTTTTTCCATCAATGTCATGTTCATCCTTTCTGCAACTCCATTCTGATGAGGAGTGTATGGAGTAGTCTTCTGCCTTGCTATACCACACTTCTTACAGAATTCTTCAAATTCATTTCCAAAGAATTCTCCACCGTTATTTGTTCTCAATACCTTTATTTTCTTCTCTGTCTGATTTTCTACCAGAGCCTTCAACTCTTTAAATTTATCAAATACCTCAGATTTATTTCTAAGAAAATAAATCCGTGTGTTCCTTGAAAAATCATCTATGAATGAAACATAATACACATATTTAACTAGGGATGGAATAGGAACAGGTCCAAACACATCACTCTATATCAACTCTAAGATCCCCTTTGCTCTTGTAGCACTAGATGGGAATCTAACTCAATTCTATTTACCATATATGCAATGTTCACGGAAATCAAAATCCAGAGTGCAATTTGACATACATTCAACCATACCTTTACCGTGTAGTGTTCGCAGGCCCTTTTCTCCAATATGCCCCAGTCTTTGATGCCACAACATGGTCTTCTTTTCTGGGACAGTATTGGTCTTGTCTCCTACATTTCTCTGCTCAGGGACAACAAAACTATTACACCCATTAGTATAAGTTATTCCCAACAACTTGTACAGAGTTCCACACCGAACTCCCCTCATCAACACCATTGCTCCTCATACCATCTTGCAAGTGTTATTTTCAAATACAGTTTTCACTCGTGCATCATCCAACTTGCTTACATATATTAGGCTCCTGGCTAGTTTTGGAATGTGCAGAACCCTAGGGAGAGTTCTAATCCTTCCATCTTTTAGCAACAACTTAACCCTTCCACGTCCCAAGAGTTTGGCTGTCGAGTCATCTCCTAGTAAAACATCACCACCATCGTATTTTTCATATTCAAAGAACCACTCCCTGTGAGGAGTCATATGGTATGATGCACCTGAGTCGATCAACCATACATCACGATCTACATGTGTAGCTGTAGATTCTAGGTAAACATCACCTCCTTCTTTAGTGTAGGTTTTTGCCTCTGTGGAAGAGTTACTATCAGATCCATTTGGTTTATCAACCTTATTAGACTTGCAATGTTTCTTATAATGCCCCATTTTACCACACTTCCAACATTTCCTCAAAGATTTTCCTGGAGACTTAGATCTACTTGTAGATTTAGATCTCCACCGAGAAGGCTTACCAGAGTTCTTATCTTTGGTACGTCCTCTTATAAATAAATCATCTATGTTGTGACCATCCATGCTTTTCCGCATCATTTCTTCAGATAACAAGGATGCAACTACATACTCATACTTCAATGTAGATTGATTGGTACTACCTATTGCTACAACTAGATTATCCCAAGAGTCTGGCGAAGAACATAACAAAGTAATACACTTATCTTCCTCTGCAATCGTAATATTAACAAAGTCAAGTTGACTTACAAAAGTATTAAAGGCATTTAGATGTTCTATCACAGAATATCCATCTTCCATCCTAAGATGATACACCTTCTTTCAAAGAAACAACTTGTTTACCGGGGACTTTGATTGATACAAATTCCCCAACTTATCCCATAGTTCCTTGGTTGTATATTCTCCTGAGACATTCAACAAAACTGAATCTACCAGGAAGAGTCGAATAATACTCCTTTCTCTTCTATCCAACTTCTCCCAATCTTCCTTTGACATACCAGTAGYTGGTGTACTAGTAGTTTGTGTACTAGTAGGTTGTGTACCAGTAGCCTGTGTGCTAGTAGATCGTGTACCAATAGGTTGCATACCAGGATCCACAATGATCCATTGTTCTTTGTCTACAAGAAGGTCCTTCATATTGAGCTTCCATAGCTCAAAGTTTTTACTGTTGAACTTCTCTATCTCGATTCTAGATGATCTCGCCATTCCTCTTTCTATACTTGAATCTCCACTGCAAAATCTCCCACTAAACCTAGGTTTATCATAGACCCAAGACAAACTTGATCTATAAAGACTAAGCCAAACCCTCAACAACAAAGGCGTCCCTTTGAATCCAAAAATGAGCTATGATAACACATGTAAGTTTTAAACCCGTGAAGTAAAGAAATTCATTTAGATTCTTAAGAAAAACAGAAATTAATCAATGGCTCATTCACATAGTACACAGAGATTTATACCGGAAACCCTCAACTGGGAAAACCTTTCTTATATTCCTTATATCAAATTTCACCATTCACTATACAATATATATACATTTTTTTTAGGTATTCAGTAGATACCAAAACCCTAATCCCTTAATCTGAGATTAATTTACAAAACCGCTAAAAATAGCCAAGAATATCTGACGTGCCCACACACACACATGCAAAGAATATAACACATACCCAAAATTTTTGAGGAAAAGAAACATGCACGACAGGATTTGCAGAAATCTAGCACACATGTGGACAAACCTAGCCATGTTAGGGTTATGGTTTTGGAATGTAATGTAAGATATTTTAACCTAATCTTGTAGTATAAATAGAAGAGATATAAAGTAGGTTGAGGCATCTAGATCTGGAACAAGAGAATTATCATATTTATAGTATCTTTTGGAGTCCTTGTTGAGATTTGAGTTTGTATTTTTGTGAGAGATTTGGAGCTCGGATGAAGTTGATATAAGTGAGGGTCAGTTCGCAATTTATGGAGCTTGGTGTGAACCTAGTCCGCCTCACTACTCTCTATGATGTAATGCACACAAAACCATTTTGATGAACAATAAATAAGCATAAGATCTTTGTTGATGTAACCCTAGGGGGGGTGAACCATGCTAAAACATTTTGTGCAATGTGTTGAATGTTTTACTATTTATGCAATTATGATTTTATGCTTAGATTGATGAATGAATGGTTTTACTTATAGTATGCACTAAAATATATATGCAGAATTAATTTTATGAATGAATGAATGAATGGACCTGATGAATATTGCAATAGAATGCATGGTTAAGTAGAAATAAGAGTAATAAGAACAACGCCAATCACTTCCATGACTGTAGAAACCTGCGTCCTGCAGTCACCCATAAACCATCTCGAGTGAGATTACAATGTTCATGGTGTAGCCTTATGGTTTACCATAAGGGATGATGGTGATAAGGGTTTTGTTTGAGAAATAAGGTAGAACACGGGTCAGCCCATACATCCAACAATGGCCATCATGTTGTGTATCTCTAACAAGAACCCTGATGTACTCCTCAAGTATCTAGGGGGTTTACACATTCATCTATGAAAGGAAGTGATTTTCTTCAAGGCAAGTAAAATGGATGAGGCATGTGTACAACACAATATCTAGAAACCATAGGCCAAAACAATGGAAAACAAGTGGTTCTAAGAAGAAAGAGCACTAGGAATATTCYGAGGGGACGAAGAAGTATAAACAAGGGGAATATAAGAAGACAAAAACTAGTACACACCAGTGCAAAGATCCTAGCAACCATTGTAACATTGATGGGAACACTGAGAAAAAATGTTGGAAACAACATCTAGAGATGAACTTGAAGAACCACAAGGAGGATGGAAAGAAAAAAAACATTCTAGCCATAGATTCAAGTAATCAGGGCGAAATTAGCTCAGATGTGGATGGAAATATTATTTGCACATATGTTCAGAAGGAGGTAAATATGAGTAGCATTTATCACCAAGAAGAGAAGCAGATTACCAAGCTATTCCATATCAATATTTAGGTCAAGAATACCAATATAGATACTTTTTTTTAACTCTGGTTCATAGGTTAATATCATAGTAGCGGATTGGGTCAAAAAGCTTGGATTGGAGGTTCAAAAGAATTTTATTCCCTACCTTTTGGGTTAGGTAAACATGGATGCATAGATAAAGGTAACAAAGAAGTGAAATATTAAATTTGTTGCAAGTGTTGATTTTATAGATGAAGTAGAAGTGGATGCAGTACCACTGGATGTATGTGGAGTAGTGTTTGGAAGCCCCTACATGTATATGAGGGATGTTATTTTCATGAAGAGAGGCAATCAATAACACCTCATAAGGGATGGGAAATCCTTCATCATCAATAAGCACAAAGGAAAACCAAAACTTTCATTGGTAAGTGCCAATCAAGCTAATAAATTGATCAATTATAGCAATAAATATGTTTTAATTTTTCTAAGAGAAAATTAGTCTATTGAAGAGTTATTAAAAGTAAATACATCCTTGTAAGCGTATACTAAAGATAAAAATATCATTTGGAGGAGTTTCTATAGGAATAAAAATGAGTGTTCTAGGATTCTAAAGGGTTACCACCTAAGAGGAAAGTGGAGAACGAAATCCAATTATTTCCATACTCCCCCTTATCGAATATTGGGTTGTATAGAAATTTTGTTTTGGAAGAAAAAAAAGTAAGGAAGCAGTTTTTGGATCATGGTGTGAATGGACCAAGTACCTCTCCTTGTGGGTCACCCATTATAAACGTATCCAATAAGTATGGGACTTGGGAAATGTGTATTGATCACAGGTAATTGCACAATATTACACTGAAGAATCAATAACCTCTACCTAGGATTGACGATATGTTAAAACAACTGCAACATGCCAAGCACTTCACTAGGTTGGATTTGAAATCATGATATCACTAGGTACGATTCAAATAAGAATATACCTGGAATATTATATTCAAGAAAAGGAAAGGTTTTTATGATTGGGAGATACTTGGAATACTACCTTCAAGACAAGGAAAGGTTTGTATGAGTGGTTGGTTATGCCATTCGGTTTATGTAACACACCAACTACATTTATGATAGTTATGAATGATTTTTTACACCCTTGTCTAGATTCATTTGTTATTGTTTATTTGGGTGACATATTATTTTATAGTGATACCTAAGAGGAGCACATATCACATCTTACTCAGGTGTTAGAGATGACAAAAAAAACATCAATTGTTGGCCAATATCAAGAAATGCAAGTTTGCTTAGTATTCTTTGGTGTATATGGGGTATGTGATTAGTGGAGACAAGCTCAAGATAGATCCCATCAAGATGGAGGCCATCATGAAATGCGAGTTCCTACAAATTTCATAGAATTTAGGAGCTTTGTTAGGGTAATACAATACTTGCATAAGTTCATATTTTATTAGCAGTAGCTACACCACTCAATACAATAACAATGGGTAGTAAGATTTTCCAGTGGGGGGGGAGGGGGGGGGTAAAAATAAGCTCTTTTATGAGATGAAAATAAATACCATACAAGCACTAATGTTCATGCTACCAAACTTGTTGAGTCCCTTCTAAGTGGAGATATATCAAAGTGGGTATGCCAAGGGAGTAGTCCTGACATAGGGAGAAATGTTTGTATCCTATCATTGTAAAGTATTTAATGGGGTGGTTCTCAACTACCATACCTATGAAAAGGATCTCTACGCCTTGGTACAAACTGTAAAGAAGTGGAAGCACTATCTAATGGGAAAGGAGACCATCATCCATATATATCACCAACCACTCTATAATTTGTAGGATTAAAGTAAGTTGCAACAAACTAGACACTACAAATGGATGGGGTTCTTACAACAGTTTCATTTAGTCATAAAGTATAAGAAAGGTATCACAAACAAGCTGCAAAGGAGCATCATTTTAGATTGAGATATCATATTTATCAGTCCATTTTGGACTACATTGTGTGAGAATATGTAAACTAAGTTGAATAGGTATACAATGTTCCATCCCCATACACATGGACAGACAGAAGTAGTCAACATAACTTTGGTGCAACGTTTGATGGGTTGCAATTAGAAGCATCCAAAGAACTCAGATAAAATATGATCTATATAAAACACTCTTATAACAAAGAAGTCCAAGATTCTACTAGTAAGTCACCTTTTGAAATTTTCTTTGGATATGTTCTACCTTCAACCTTAGATGTTGTATATGGAAAACAAGGATGAGTGAAGGAGGATCTCATAAGAGATGATTTAAAGGCACAAACAATTTTTGAGAAGATCAGGAAGATCCATTTTCAAGTACATGAGACACTGAAGAAGTCACGAGAAAAATATAAGGCTAGACATGACCAACACAAAACAGAGAGAACATTTAGAAGGGAAGATAGAGTATGGTTACAACTAAATAAGGAATGATTACTAGGTCTTGGGAAGAATATCAAGGATATAAGGTATGGTCCTTTTGAGGTATTGAAAAGGTGGGAGATAATTTCGATAGACTTAATATACTCCCATACATGAAAATTTACTCAGTAGTGAATGTGGAGAATCTTTAACTCTATGAATCCTCCATGTTGGATCAGGAGGAGCAGATCCTACCTTTGATAGAGAATTTGTTGCTGCCTCCATGCTTTCCTATGATTGTGTCAAAGTTATTTGCACTGTTTTGGATGAAACTGTCATGTTATGTTACAACTTCTTCTTATGAATGGATTCATGATCTTATTCCCATGTTGAACTCTCCACATCTACCCTATACACAATGAAAAATCCTAAATGCTACTGAGTATACATACCTTGCCCCATTATATTTTTGCAACTCATCTTTTGGAAACCCTAGCCTAGATTCCTAGCCCTAGATTCTCATACAGAAAACTCCAAATCAAAACCATACTGAGCTAAATGCCTAGCCTAATACAGAGCCACTAATCTTGTTCCTCTGCTCATAGGTGTGTAACATAGATATGTAGTGATTATAACAATGTGTTATTGTTCTTTAATTGTCACAAAGAACCATTTAAGGATACAAAGTCTTCTATAGCATAAACATAAAAATGCACAGTCACCTCATAACACACACAATGATGTCAGCGGTATATAATTTAGCATACAAACAACTATTGATATACTATCCCAAGTATGATAGAATTTCGACAGAAATCCCTTCTCATGGGTTTTGCTATACAAATGGATGGTTCTTAGCATTTTTTTTAGCTCAGGAAACTCCCCCCAGACCGAAGATATGGCATGTCCTTGTGCCATGAATTAGCAATAGGTCTTCACTATTTTGAGAGGGGAGTTAGATTAGCTCCTCTTTTATACATTCTGTGGAGTATCCCTTAGCTCCAAAGATGTTTAGAAATTCAGGTTTGAAAACCCTATTATAGCTTGCTCTTGGAAACTGGTGGTATTTAAACCAACAGTTTCCAACTCTTGGGAGCTTTGTGGCTGAGGCAATTGATTCCTCAGAGGCCATGAACAAAGTGAATAGGAGAAGAGGTAGGATAAGAGTGTTCCATTGTTATTTGTTTTTCCATCGTGCTTACACAATCCATACCTCTATCTTTCATTTTATAAGGCATGTAATCATAACTCTGTAATGAATAGTCTGTAATGACAATAAACCAATTAAGTGGTTTGTTAAGGATATGTACAACAGTTTATAACACACTTGGAATTAGCATTTCGAAAATAAAATGACTGTTGATGTAATAGCCTATATCATGAAAAGAATACACATAAATTTTTACAAAGATTTACTTCTTCTAGGAAATGTTATCATTTGTCAACTCATGAACCCCTACCCCACACCTAAGTATTGTGACACCTCACAATAAAAAATATAGGAAACCGATCATTTCTCCCAATAGCTGAAGATTTACAACATGTCAAGTGTAGAAACCAAAATTTCACAGATTAGTGTGACGAGACAGTTAAGAGATGGCCCCACCTATAGGATAAGAGATCCTATATATAGATAAGAAGAGGGAGGCAAGAGAGTTTCAAGATAGTATTAGAGTTATTTCCCAATGGAAAGTGTATGAGATTCATTAACCTTAGCTTAACCACACATACTTCATGTCATATTTGTCTGCAAGTAATTTTGTACATCGGGACAAGTTTAAATTTATTATATATTTGTTATCAGATTACCATCCTCGCTAGGTAGAATGCCCTGCTGCCAACAAGCATGTTCAGTACTCCGGTGGGTTTACCTAGTCATACCACAGGCCGATACCTGCTTCCAGCAGACCTGTTCAGTATCCCGGTGTGTTAGCCTCTTAAACCCTCAGAGATTGGCCCTCCATATTTTAATATTTTAGTATAAGATTTCTTTATGCAAGAAGATGGGGGAACAACTCTAAAAACATTTTTTTTTTCAATTGGGATGGTATTTATGTTAGAGGAGGACTTTTCATTATATTACTTAGTGATTGTCCTGGTGTAAGCGGTACTTAAGAGGACATGGCCTATCTAAATATATGATATAATCAAGCTATTTAGTGTGTAGTGGATAGTACTATTGAGAAAGAACAGAAAGGTATCTCTAGGCTCAACTTACTTTCTTCCTTTGTAATTATTGTAATGTTTCCACGACTAACCGCTAATTAGACTTCCTTGTTACACTTTGATAAAGAAACTTGACTCACTTACTTAGGTTTCTTGGGAAAACTGTACGAGATACCTCTACGCTTGATGGTTATAGTATCACTTCCTTATATAGTGGTGAAGATTTTCAAGAGAAACTTCTTTTTAAAATGCCTTAAGAACAAGAATATGAAAATCTTTGCAAAAACATGGCTAACTACCACAAGTCATTATTCATTTGATGCTTAGCAGACAATAAGGTCCAAGTGTAACAATGTTTTTGAAGAAAATCCTTCTTTTATATTTCCTTGGAATTGTCTACCCTTGGTGATATAAAGACCTACAGAGATATCTAACACTGTTTGCAAAAAACACACTCTAAAATATATTAAACTAAGGATATCAATGAGATCAAGTCATAGGAATATGTATCTCATAGTTCTTTTATTAAAAGAAAATGTAAAATGAGGTTGCATTAGAATCTAAGCTAAACTAACAACATGCAGCTTTTATTTACTATCCTACCCTACCTAAAAAGAAAGGAAAAATATTTATTCAAGTATAAGAACTCTTCCAATGTAACCATGTGCAAAGAAAGATAACAAACATACTCATATCCATATATGAAAAATTTATCACAGTGATTACCTCGATATGAAAAACCAACCAACCTACCTGTTTTGGGATCAAAAGGTGTTGAAGAAGAGAATAGTATTGTGTCCTGATGGCCTCTTGAAACCAAATTTCAATGTAATCTTGATGTTAATCAATAGTAATTTCTATGCTCTCCTTCATCATGCTATGCAGATCCTCTTCTTTTGGATGATTGATTTCTAAAGTGCATAAATGATCTGTTGAGATGGATGTTGATAACTCCTCAATCTCAGGTCTTAGTGATTGCTCTCCACCAGAGGTAGTCCATAAGTTTTCAACTTCCTTCACAGTTTGGCTAGGAAGATCATTTTGTAGCTCATAGGACCTTGATTCTTCTAATATTTCCGGAGAGGTAGATAAGTTCTTGAATATTGTCAAGATGTGTTCTTCCTGAAAATAAGAGATCCCAGCTATTGCTAGGATATGAGAGAGTTCTTCCAAACTAATGATCATCTTTGAATTCATCTTTTCATTTGATAAAACTTAGTTCACACAAAGATGATGTCCACAAAGTTAGGATCTCCTGATGGTGGTAAGAAAAAAAAGGTTGTATTGTTTGGTTCTATGGAAAGCTCGAGTGGTCTTGCCTCCTATCCCACTATTACCGATGCTTCAATTTATTATTCTATAGTGCTCCATGTTTTAGTCTCTTTTAGAGACTGCTTTAGCTCTTTGGGTTGAGCTAGCTCCTGTTTTTCGATATTGGTTTGCAGAGCTTAGGAGTGGAATGTTCCTTCCCCCAAAAACATCGAAAGGAACCTTGTTTAAAAGGTCTGATTTGGATGTAATGTATCTACCTTTTGGATCTCTAGGTCTATTCATGAAAGAAATAAAAAACAAAAGAAAAAGATACCATTTGGTTTCTAGGTCTATTCATGAAAAAAAAAAAAAACTACCATTGGGTTTGGGGGAACCTGCTATAGCAGATGCGCAGGTTTTTACCTCTCGTCTTAAAGTTTTGTTGCCACCAATCTAATGCTAAGGTCCAGGAATGATCTATTTCCTAACTACTTCTTACCTTGAGACAACTCCCCGACAATGGCACCAAAAATGATGGGTGTTATATATGCACTAAAAACACAGTAAAAACCCTCAATTAAATTGTCAACCCAGGGTAAGTAAACTTAGAGTTGTAGAAAAATATATGCCAAAGGTAGAAGGCTGGTAGGAGTATAATCTAACTAATGAAGGTAGATATCTAAGGCTAATCTACTCAAGCAAAGTTATCTAATGAACAAACCCTACTAAGCAAATTGAAACTAAGTCACCTAAGTACTTTTGGGCCAAGAATCGATGGATAGTTCCTAAGAAAGCAAGTAAAACCCTATGTAAAGAAAACTAGTTCAACAATAAACAAAGGCAAACTACTAAGCATAATAAGCAAATGAAAAAAGAAAACTTCTTTAACTTGCCAACCTACATTCAATGAGAAAGTACCCTATAAAAGAAAATAAATAAGAAAGTAAGCAAAGGCACCTAACTAAACTATTAAAGAAAATAAACAAGTAAGAAAAGACACCTAACTAACCTACTAAAGAAAAAGACAAGTAAGTAAAGGCATTTAACTAACCTACTAAAGAAAAAGACAAGTAAGAAAAGGAAACTAACTACTGCAAGCAATCAAAGTAAAACTTTTCATTGAACAACTATCTAGCCTAAGAGGCAAGTGGACTAAATGCTTAATGCAAAACTATTTCTAATGCATGAAAGGAAATCTAAGAGGCAACT
>JZKD02S1315272.1:0-11853 GCA_000966675.3 Picea glauca
TTTGTTATTGGATTAAATCCCCATTGTGGATTAATCATGTTATTATTATTATTGGATTAAATCCCCATTGAGGATTAATCATGTCATTATTAATATTATTTTTATTAGATTAATTTCCATTGAGGATTAATCAAGTCAGTAATTGTATAAGGACCAAATCCCCTTTTGCGGATTGGTCATCAGACAATTACAAAGTGCAGAATAAGAAGTTGGCCCCAACAATTATAATGAAAGGGCCAGAATTAATTAAAGGTGGGTTTACCCACCCAGTGTGAGAAGTCAGCCCTGCCAGACGGTGACTCTTCACACATGCCAGATTGATATAAATAAGAGGCTAGCACCTCACTTCTTACACACACTTCACTTGCTCATTCTCTTATGAGGCAAGCTGCAATTTCAAGTTGGTGAGAGGAGAAGAAGGGTGGCGCATCTCTTGAGGAGGAATTTTCTGTATTGGTTGAGTTATCTCTTGAACATTGTATAAGCTATTTATGATAAGGAAGTTTTTGTTGGGTTTTCTTCCCCTAGAGGGCTTCCCAGGATAAATGATGTGTCTCTTGTGGATGTGTATTTCTCAGTGATCTTGTTCTTATTATGCTCTTATCTTTATGAAATGAAAAGAACTATAATAATGGCATAAACATTAACAGTTTTTACCCTTTATGGGTTTCCTCAGGAAATATCTATCTCTGTAGATTTCATATGTGACAATGATGTTGAATGTTCTATTGCTTACTTCCCTACATTATTGTGATTGTCATTAAGTTCTCTGCAAAGAATTTAAAATAAGCATAATTGTTTAAGCACGGTAACAACTGATTCACCCCCCCTCTCAGTTGTCCAACAGATTCCTATGGGCTTGAATCCTCTCGAAAGTTCATTTTCTTCGAGTGATGCAAGAAAAAAAGAGAAACATAAAGAAGAGGAGTCAAAAAGGAAGGTGGGTGAAACCATTTCCTTGAACATTGGAACACCGAGTATCCACAAAATTTTAAAATAGGTGCCCAATGTTCTGATGAAGAAAAATTGAAGTTTGCCAGACTGCTTGGTGAATTTAAAGATGTTTTTTCTTTGTCTTATGAGGATCTTCATGGTTTTTATCCCGCTCTTATACAACATTCCATTCCTATCAAGGAGGGCACAAAATAAGTTAGGAAAAAACAAAGACCTATCAACCCTGCACTGGAAGCAACTATTCGAAAGGAGTTGGAAAAAATCTTGAAGACTGGGATTATATTTTCGGTTAAGTATTCAGAATGGGTTTCTAATTTGGTTCCCATTCGGAAAAGAAACTGGTCAAATCAGATTATGCGTATATTTTCACACATTAAATCAGGCTAGTATAAAAGATCACTTTCCTCTCCCTAATATGAAAATGATTTTGCAGCAAGTTGCAAGGTCACAGATGATGTCCTTACTTGACCATTTCTTTGGTTACAATCAAATCAAGGTAAAAAGGGAAGATAAATATAAAACCACATTTATTACTTGTTGGGGCAGTTTTTCTTATGAACGTATGCATTTTGGCTTATCCAATGCAGGTGCCACTTTTCAAAGGGCTATGCAGATAACTTTTGACGATTTGATCAACAAGATTATTCATATCTATCTTGATGACTTAACTGTGTACTCTAAAAAATGATCAGATGTTTCAAAGTTTAAAAGATTATGGTTGGGTACTTTCAAGATCACTTTTGACCTGTGTGCAAACTCTTACATTCTAAAAGATTTACAGGAGCGATTGTTTCCCTACAACACTAACGGTTCTCACTTAAAAAACTACGTGTAACCAACTTGAAGAGTTTAACGTTGTTTGGATTGTTCTGTATTTTAGTAGTTCAATTCTTCTTTCATTTTAGTAGTTTTCATTTCTGCTATTTAAATTCTTCTTTTACAATAGTTTTCAATTCTGATTTCCTTTTAGTAGTTTTCTTTCTACTGTTTGCATTTCCTTCATTCTATTTCTGTTGTTTTCTTTTGCAGTTTCATTTCTGTTATGACATTTCTTTCTTTTGTCCTTTTGATTTCAATTTTTGTCAAGAATAAAATGTTGGATCAGTTCTTCTACAACGACACTACTGCAAAGTATTTTTAGTCAATAAAAATCAAGCTTACATGGCTATTATGATGTTCCCCCTGAAGGCATCATTGAATTTGTTATCTTCTTTCATTGATGTTTTATGAGATAGTTGATTACATCCCGCTCCTGCTTTCCATTTCTTCATCCATTTTGAGATTCAAAAGAGAAAATGCAAAAAACCTTTCTCCTTGAATTCAAGAGAAAATTTTGGTTGAATGATTATGCTTACAGAGATAACCCCCCTCACACTTAACACTTTCCATTAGTTATTTCCAAATTCCCAGTCATTTTTCCATTAAATCCGCTCACTTCCCCTATTGCATAATCATTCTAATTTATATCTTATTGATTTGATGTTACTTGGTCTGCAAAAACATACATTCTGAGTTATTAATCTGTTGGAAACAATTTTCCCTGTGGATTTTCCAGTTTGTTGACGATTAAAATCGCAACGAGGAATTTCATCCGCAAAGTATTTCTAAAGCCCTATTTTTTAAACTATGCTAATAATATCATACTAGTAGGTGGGACCCCCTTGTATAATGGAGGCTCGAATATATTCATATCACACATTTTTTGTTATTGTTCGACACTGCTTACACAGTCCTATATGGTTGAAAATGCAGTCTTGGTTTCATTTTGACATGGTAACAGGTGGATGATGCATTTTATGGGATGTTTCTGCAATTCAAAGCATTAATTTTTGTGTTATAATGGGCATATATTTACAGTTTCTATGATTTGATCATGTCAAAAAGCATCGTGATCGACTACCTGGCGACATGCACACAAGAAACATGTTAGTAATAACATAACGAAAACAAAGGAAATAAACTTATGGAAACAATCCTAAAAGGAAAGGATCTATGTTTGAGTTATGTTAAGGATTATATGCATATGAAAAGGTAAAAGATGTTAGTGTTAGTCATAAATATTATATGTTGGTTAGTGGCTATGCGATTTTCATTTGATTTATGTTGGACACATATAACATTGCAATGCATATGGTATGGCATGAAAACTTGGCAAAGGTTAATGTGAATGTTTTGGGTGGCGCATTTGGCAAGGAATATCGTAGCGTATTTCAATGGTTTGGAAATTGATTACATGGTTTAATGCATGGGTGAAGATTTAGTTGTCATATACTTCGAATTGAATAGGATAGGAGATGGAAGTGACATGCAGTAAATGCATGTCACTCCATATTCCCCCCATCAGGCCATCACCCTAGTATTGTTCTTTGTTTCATTTCGGTCTGTTGGTGGTTAAGCTCTGCATTTCAGGCTTGGGAAGAAAATGCTCGGTCAACTCATCCTTTTAAGATCTCTATTACAGGTATGGTTCTTTTTCACCCCATCCATGAATTAAGCTTTGTGTATGAACAAAAAATGGCTCAGTAATTCTTGGGTTTGTGTTTTCTTGAGAATTGCAACTGTGTAAACGCGTGATTCTTCTCTTTGGAATGATTGTGTAATTGTTCAGATTGCAAGCAAAAGAATTGGTTTTTGATTGAGTTGTGCATTTATTGGTTTCTCTGTTGGTTAAAATTGTGGTGGGTCTCTGTGAATTTTTAAAAGAATATGGGTATTATTTCTCTATTAAATGGTGGAGGGTTTCACTCTATGTATTATTGTCGGTTTCTTCCTCGCAGTCATGAGTGTAACCCTATCCATTTGTGTTCAGACTGCCATTTGGTTGTTTCATATTTCTCATCCTAGAGTCGTGGTCGTGGCTCATTCTTATTATATTGGCACCGAAGTATCTCGATAAGTGGTCTTAGGGTGGCCATAATGTTGATATGTACTGTATGGTTTTGGGTTGATATAAGTTATGCCTCGGTGTTAGGTGTTCTCACTGGTACTGTTGTCAAATGGTTTGGCCCTTAAGAAAATAAACATAGGTTATATATCTATGTGTTCTTGGTAACTGTCACTATTCAGTTAACGTTTGACTTTCCTCTGTAGGCGTAAAACACACTATGTGCACTGACCTTTTCTATCCTACTCGTCGTTGTCTTCCTCTATGGTTAACTATTGTTCCATTGCTCAGGTTGGGAGTTATAAGGATATCCTGTGGCTTACTATTGAGTCTGTATTGAAAGGATTTTTGGCTGTGGTTGATATATCCTTGAGAAACTCCAGTTCTCTATGATATTGTTGGATGGGCATGTTCTTGATTGTCTCCTTGTAGTTTTTGTGACAGAGCCTGATTTTAAAACCCCAACTGTTCTGCTCCCTTGGGGCATCTTCTGGGTTGTCGAAGATTATTTTAAAATAGTGGAGTGGTTATGAAAGTTTTCATCGAGTTCCTATCTCATATTTATATGATCAAATTGGTCTAAAGGTTGTGATTGGGAATGAGTAATAATATGAAGTTAATGACTGCCTCTTTTTTGTTATACTCCCGAACACTGTGTTCTTACAACATTGTCTTCATTGAAAATTGAAGACTCCTATATGTTTCACTATGCCCGATTAGGGTTATAGATAATTATGGAAGTCGTGACTGTGTGTATTTGGTTATTTCACTGTGCATATATTATTGAATCATCGTGCATATTGGAAATGGTTACATTGACAATGATGAGGTTTGAAGTTTTATGTTGACCGTGGTTCTGTTGCAAAAACTTGTTGGTCAATATGATAAAGAATGTATGTAATCAGGCATGTTTTGGAAGTCTGTACGATTTGGAAAGTAACCATGTGCATATGTTTTAATTGGTCGATTGTGAATTGATCGACAGTGTGATATTTTTATAATGATGCATTATGGGATAGAGGTGGAACAATGTTGTTGTGTGTTTTCTTTAAATTCTTAAAGGGAGAATAGAAGGAGAAAGCATACTAAGGTCTTCTCTTGAGATTTATTAAGATAGTTCAGTTTTCATTCATTCTTTAATTAATTGAAAGCCTAATTCACTTTTACGACAACAAGGTCCTATTGTATACAACAAGATTCAAGGCTAAATTACATCATTCAAACACTTGTTTTCATAGGTGTTGATCTATCTTTGATAGTCTGTTTAGACTTGTGTGTTTGTGAATTAAATTTCATGACTGATAAAGGATAATGTGCAAAGTCTAGTGGGAAGAAATGTGTGGCAAGATGATCTAGCTTTTAAAGTTTAGTTTTTTACTTTTTGTCAGAAGTCTTTTTGTATGGTTTTCATTGGGGACATCTAAGTTTGAATTTGGTCCAAACTTCCTCAGGGAATTTTGTAAAGAGAATGATTCTTTTGATAAATTGGAATTAAATAGGCGATTGATTTGTGTCTCATATGTGTTAATTATTGACTTGGTATTTTTTCTTCTATCTCTACATTTACTTTTGCATATGTTATACTCAGAAAATTACATAAATATTGAATTTTTCAGCAATCTTTTATTTATAAAAAAATCAACCTAAGCCCTTGTAACTAATACTTGTGGAATAGGAAACAAATTTTGAGGCTATAAACATAGGGTGATATTCCCGTCTATCTTGATTTAGCCAAGAAATATCTAAAAATGATTGAGTAAGATCATTTCATATCTTTTCCTCAACACAACTATGACTACACCTGAAAAACTGGTTGGTGCATTGTTCATCCCAAATGGCATGACTGTATATTGGTAGGATCCCCATTCTGTAGTAAAAGTAGTCTTATACTTGTCTTCTAGAGATATTTTGATCTGATGGTAACATGATAATCCATCTGTAAATGAATATTCTTCATGGCCTCCCACATTCTCTAAGACCTGTTTTGTAAAAGGGGTAGGAAAAGGGTCATGTAAGAAAGCATCATTAAGTTTCCTTAAATCTACACAAATCCTTATCCCCTGTTATTTATTTTCTTGGAATAACATAGTAATTATCCATTCATATTCCTCTATTGGTTCTATGATATCAGCTTCCAACATTTTGTCAATTTCTTCTTTCACTTTTTGCTTATACACTAGATTCATTCTATAAGGTCTCTACCTGACAGGTATTTCATCAGGTTTGACAGGTATTTTCATTTCTCCTAGATCCCCTTCCATGCCTTTCATCTTTGTAAAGATCATTGGGAACAAGTCACTATATTAGCACAGTAAATATGTTATTCTTTCTACTATTTGTTCATCCCAATAGTCTCCAATACTTGCCATTTTAGGATTTTCAGCTGTCCCAATGTTGACTTTCTTAACTTTGATTGGTGCAGAAAATACTTTTGACTCCAGAGATGGACCTTCCACCTCTCTTTCTCCCTCAATCTCTATAATATGAATTTTTCACATATCATCTTCATCTGGTGCTTCCTCTTCAACATGATAGCATGCAAGTAGTTCTTTGATTGTCTGTCTATTCTTTTGTTGATATTTTGTCATGATTTCAAATTATGGTTCATTAATAAATATCATTATCTGTATCAACTTCAGGGTTGAATCAATGTTGGGGTTATCATGTTCAAATGAGATGTTTACCAATAAGTTATTTTGTAATCCTCTCCATTCTGTAGTGCCCCTAAGCATCTCATGGTCTATATATCAGTTCCCTCAGATTCCTTCCAATGTATGGATAGAGTGATGAGGCCATTCCTCTGGTGATGTCATCCTCCACTGTGTTCTGCACTTCTCTAAGTGTTCAACTGGTGTTCCCTTTCCATCATACCCATGGATTTTATTGCTACCCTGTTGCATGCCAAAAATAATGCACAATAGTCATTTACATTGATACCAGTCCTGGATTTTTTCTTTGTGCGTACCCCACCATCTTGTAGGTGTGGCCTTGAGTGAAATATCTAAGGCTAAGAGCCTCTGATTTTCTAACACTTCCTCTTCATATTTTTTCATAAAGATGGGTGTGGCCTTGAGTGAAATATCTAGGGATAAGAGCCTCTGATGCACTATGAGAATATAATGTGTAGTAAGATGGGTTGGTATTGGGAGGTTCTCTTATTTATATACCAACCCATCTTACTGTGTGGTATATTCTTGCGCACCTTCTTGTAGAAACGTCATGTAATAATTGTTGCCGATTCTCCAAACCTGTGTCTGAGTCGAAAGCACAGGATGTAATGCTTCTGCAGTTGAGTACCCCATCTACAATTTGGGTTAACATAATCCTCTTCTCATGCGATGGTTATGTAAAACTCGTTTATTTCTTCCAGATCCAAACAAGTGGGATCTACAAACCTTTCTCCTTCTAACAGATCCAATGGTGCAATGAATCTATATTCACTTAATTCAAAATTCATTTTCCTTTTCTTCGGGTTGATTACGACCCGTTTACTATTGAAATGTTGTAATTGCAAAGAATATTCTATTTATTATTGAGTTATTATTCATCTGATCAACCCCCTTTTGTGGATTGATCATGTTGGGATTTGTGCTTGAACAAATCCCCTTTTTTGGATTGGTTAAACCATAATAATATTATGCAAATTCAGAAGTCATCCCCTGGGCCTAATTAAAGTGGTTTTAACCACTAAGAATATAACTCAGTCGTGCCCAATGAAGAGACACCTTTCCAATTCCTACCAGCTAGTATACATAAAGGAGGCTAGTGCCTCATTATCTCGCTCACTCATTCACTCATCAAGTGCGCAAGTTTTGTCGCTGCAGTTGGGAGAAGAAGGAGGAGAGAGGCATATTTCTCAGTGTTGGATATTCTCTATTGTTTTGGTTTATTTTCTTGGCATTTTCTTGGCTATCTATATTAAGGAAGTTTTTGTTGGGTTTTCTCCCCAATGAGGGTTTCCCAGGATAAATGTTGTGTGTCTTGTGACTTTGTTTCTCTCAGTGATCCTACCTATGATATTTTTATCTAGTAAATTGAAAATAAAACTAATAATAGCTCAAAAATTAACATGGTATCAGAGATAAACATAAGAGACCACCTTTCACTAGATAAGAAAAAACGTCACTGTTGTCGTACAAGAAAATTAGGGTTTTCTATTGAAGAGGAATTTCAGCCTAAAAATCATCAAGGAAGTGCGCCATAGCCTAGAGAACTCTTTGGCAGCCTCAAAGAAATTTTTTAGTGGACAAAACTTCCGGAAAGTGAAACCTTAGTTTTCACTGGTACTAGAAAACCAGAAAACCAGGAGACCATAACTAGTACTAGAAGTACTAGTCTAGAATTCTGTAGGCCCAATTTAAAGGGGAAAAATTTGAATTTTCTAAAATATGACCGCACCAGGCTACTCACCTCAACCAAGTGCACCTCCTGGTAAGTTCAGATTTAAATTCTAATCATTTTCAATTTTTGGTCATTTTACCAGCTCCATGTCAAGATGTCTGCAAGAACTAAGCGTGTTGACAAGCTAGAAGGAGTGGATAAATTTCATGCCTGGAAGTATAGAATTACACTCATTCTTTAAGAAAATGAACTAGCAAGATTCATTAAAGAATATGTACCAAAACCTTCCGATGCTACAACTAAAGAAAAACACCAGAAGGACATGGTTAGGGCCAAGAGGATCATTGCATACTCTTAAAGATCACTTGATTCCTCAACTGGCCTCAAAGAAAAATCCAAAAGAAATGTTTGATGCCCTAACTAGAATGTATTAGTTAAAGAACATCAACCAAAAAATGAATCTAAGAACTCAACTCAAAAGTACAAGGATGTAGAAAGGAGAAACAATTCATGAATATTTCTCTAGAATATCACAATTCAAGGAAAAACTAGAAGCAATTGGAGATACTCTAGATGAATATGAAATCATAATGACAACTCTTAATGGTCTCACAAGACCTTGGGATGCGTTCCTCCAAATCATTTGTGCCAGAAAGGAGAAGCTACACTTTGACAGTCTTTGGGAATAATCTGTTCAAGAAGCAAGAGTAGCTAACCGATAAATAGTACTATCAAGAGATGAAGATCAAGACCTAGCTGCTCATACCAAAGGAGGAAGGAAGAGGTCTCACTTCCAAAAGGAGACTCATCAACATAAGTAATCTCACTCCCCAAAGAGATTCAACAACTCTCATAAAGAATCCCACCCTCCAAGAAAATTCCAGAAGTTTCAGAAAGGTCAAAGAAGAGAAAGAGATTTCTCCTCTTATCAATGATACCATTGTGATAAAATGGGACATATTTATAAAGTTTTTCCAACTAAGAGAGAAGAATATAAGAATGAAAACAAAAGGCACCATGCCCATACATTTGAAATATGAAGATCCACCCTCAAATATGATTAAAGAACAAATTGAATACTATGTCTTAATCTCTTCCCTCTCAGGATCAATATCACCTGGTGAGGATACTTGGCTCATAAATAGTGGTGATTCTAAGCACATGACAGGTCAAAGAGAGATTCTCTTTAACCTTATAGAAAATAAATTTCCCTAGAAAGTTACACTTGGAGATGATTATCAATACCTTATCAAAGGTGTGGGAGAGTCCAATTACAAACTTGATTCAGGAACCCAAATGAAGATGAAGGATGTACTATATGTACCAGGTTTGATAAAGAACTTGCTTTCTATGTTAGCTTTAGACAAGAAAGTCTTCAGAGTTTCTTTCATAGATGGAGACGTTCTTATGTGGACTAAAGGAAAAACCATAGAAGATGCAAATGTTATTGGAACAGAAGAAGGTGGCTTGTATAAGCTAAAAGGTCACCTAGCTACATCCTTTACTCATTCCATTGAGGGTCCATGTGAACTTTGGCATAGAATATTAGGTCACATCAACTTCAAGGCATTACCATATGTGAGCAAGGTAGTAACAGGTCTACCAGAATTCAAGGTTGACCATGAAGGTGTGTGAAATGGATGTGCACAAGGAAACAACACCAATAACCCTTTTTCAAAGAGCATCAATAAAGCAGAAGGAGTTTTAAAGTTCATCCACTCAGATGTATGTGGCCCAATTCCATCAACCTATATTAGTGGGTATGTATACTATGTATCATTTATTGATGACTATTCTCGCAAGACTTGGGTGTACTTCTTAAAGTCAAAAGATGAAGTGTTTGGAAAATTCAAGGAATTCAAATCCATGATAGAGAATCTCTTTGAAAGAAATATCAAGACACTCAGGTCAGATAATGGAGGAGAATACACCTCAAAAGACTTTGTAAATTTTTTAAAGATGTCAGGATCAAGAGGGAGCTCACCACTCCCTACAATCCTCAACAAAATGGTGTAGCAGAAAGAAAGAACAACATTATAATGGAAGCAATGAAGACTATGATCCACGATCAAGATATTCCAATTCACTTATGGGAAGAAGCAACAAGAACAACAATATATTTACATAATATATTATACCATAATTCTCTTGGGTTAAAAACCCCTGAATATATGTTCTCCGGAAAGAATCCATAAGTAATCCATCTCAAGATATTTGGTTGTCTAGTATTTGTACACATTCCAAAAGAGAAGAGAACCAAGCTGGACCCTTTAAGAAAAAAGGGAATATTTGTTGGATATTGTGAGATCTCAAAGGCCTTCATAATTTATATACCAGGTTACCATTATATTAAGATCGGAAGATATGTTACCTTTTATGAATATGAAACACTCAAGAAATCAAGAAGATGCCATCTTGAAAAAGTATATGAATAAGAACTTGTAGCTACCAGAGTTGCAGAACCACTGAGGGAAGTCATAACTTCCATTGATGAGGAGATTCTAGAAGATCATGACATAATAGAATCTCAAGAACCTCCCCAGATGATGATCTCTCACAAGAGAAACCCATCCTAGGAAAGGGAACTTATTAAATATGGAGATAAATATGGTGCCCCCGAAGGAACCATGAGACAAGTCAAGAAACCCAAGCCATTCTCTTGTTACATGGTTTTGATGTGTGATCTCTTAGAGAAGGAGCCTATGTTCTTTAAAGAATCCATTTAGAAGAAATAATGGGTAGATTCCATGATAGAATAATACCAATCCATTATAAATAATTATGTATGGGAAATATTTCCCAGACCAAAGAGAAAAGATGTGGTATCTTCCAAATGGATATACAAGATAAAACATGTTGTTGATGGAAGTATTGAAAAATATAAAGAAATATTTGTAGCTCGTGGTTTTTATCAAAAGGAAGGCATTGATTATGAAGAGGTGTTTGCTCCTGTATCTAGATACACTTCAATCATAACTATCATAGCCCTTGCAACTAAGATGAAATGGATGTTACACCAGATGGATGTGAAAACAACTTTCTTAAATGGTGTCATTGAAGAGGAAGTGTATATAGAACAACCTCAAGGGTTTGAGGCCAAAAATAGAAAAACACATGTTTGTAGATTGAAGAAGGCTTTGTACGGATTGAAACAAGCTCCTAGAGCTTGGTATGGAAGAATTGGCAATTTCCTGACGATCTTGGGATTTACCAAGAGTAAAGATGATTATAACCTATACCTCAAGGTTATGAATGATGAGCCTGTTATATTGTTGTTGTATTTGGATGACTTATTTCTAACTAGAGAATAAAATCTCATCATTGATTGTAAGACGAATCTCTTTGCAGAATTTGAGATGAAAGACCCATGCCTAATGAACTTTTTCTTAGGTATTGAGGTCTTGCAAAGCCCAGATAAGATCATCCTTAACCAAGGGAAGTATGCAGTTGAAATAATGAAGAGGTTTGATATGTTGGAGTGTAAATCCATGAATACACCCATGGAAACAAATTCGAAGCTCCTGGTTGATACTTTGTCAGAGTTGGTTGATGCTACATTGTATAGACATATCATTGGATCATTGATGTATCTAAAAAACACCATGCAAAATATATGTTTTTCTATGAACACTTTGATTCAATTTATGGTAGAACCCAAACATGTTCACCTTTTT
>JZKD02S1315283.1:0-11853 GCA_000966675.3 Picea glauca
ATATATATATAGAGAGAGAGAGAGAGAGAGAGAGAGACCCAAAGGTGCTCGAATCTGTTCTTTGAATATAGTCCTATGTGATGCAACAAACATTATTTGGTGATATGGTGGGTTTGAGCTAGAAAGGGAAGTGCTTGGTTGTTAGTTGGAGGTCTTGTTGTGTCAAGTGAGATTTTAATGTGCATGCAGGTCTGTTGCATGGAGGATGTACTACTAGATTATGAAGGTGATGCCATGGCAGTGGAGGATATATTCTAGTCAGACTGCGATTTCGTTAACTTATAGAGAGACAAAATGGGGGTTTCCAACATCGACTCCGATCCATCAGATCGATTTGTGGGAAAGGATCTAGTTTAGGAAACAAGTTCTCTCCTCTCAAAGGGATCATTAATTTTGGCACATAGGAGGATGTTTCAAAATGAGTGAAAATATCCTCTCCAAATCTCAAAGATGGATTACCCATTCATTCTCATTGTCACAATTATCCTATGCACTTTGGTGAAGTGGTATGTGTGGACGCTCATGTTTCTGGTGAAAAGAAAAAGGTGGAGGGGAGGAAAAAGAAGCCTACTCTAGAAGGGAGGTGTTGGAAAGAAAAAAGGGAGAAGAAGAAAATTGTCGTAGGTGTGGATCTGGAGCTTGGGGCCATCCTTGAGATGTTGGGTAAAACTGTTGTCGGTCGTTTTGGGGGCAAGTTGGTAAATCCTTCAGCTTTGCATGGGTGGCTTGATGAGAGTTGGGTTGACCTTATGGGTTACATGTCGGTAATCCACACCTTGGAGAGAGGGTGGATCATTTTAAAATTCCCTTTGTAGGAGGAATTGGTTGAGATTTTCAGTCGCTTGTGCGTTTGGGGCCCCTCTAGCCTAGTCCTCAAGGTATGGGCCATCGATTTTGACCCCGCGCATGAAATTTGATCTCACACCAAAGTTTGGGCCATCCTTCTAATTTTTCCTCTAGTCTTTCGCCAAGGGAAGGTGCTAGTTTTTATTAGGAAATATATCAAGACTTTTATTGGATGCAATCCAAATTGGGATAAAAAACTTGATAGAAGGTGGGCGTGGGTGATTGTGGAATTTGAGTTTTAGGAGGGTCTGTTAGATGAAATTGAGCTTATTTGTGAAGATTTTGTATGGGTTTAGCGGATTGACTATTGAATGGTTTCATTCCATTGCTTCAACTATCATGAAGTCAGTCACTTATAGGTGTAGTGTAGAAGACATTCCTCTCAATTCCCACCTTTTAGGAAATTTTGGAAAATAAAGTTGGTGGCAGTCAGTGACAGTTGCAGCAAGGTGGAGATATTGCATGAAACTTTGGTTCCCTATCCAACGACCAACACGGACAAGGAGAATATTGGATCAAATTCCAAGGATTCCACAACCACTTTGATAGGTAAGTCTGGCCATCAAAGTCCCCTTATTCCCCCTCTTTCTTCTATTGAGTCAAAATCCCCATGTGGTTTTCCTCGACAATCTTAGGAAGAGCTGGAAAAATATGAATCGCTCCCTACTCCAAGCCCCATCCTTCAAGATAGGGACCTCTCTCAGGTCAAATCCCATTTCCTTAAACATTCCAAGGTTCCCCATGGAACTCAACCTATGAGTATTTCTCTGATGGGGTCAATTTCATTGTCCCCCAAGTCCCATCCAGTGGACTCAACATGTTGCTCCTTTTCCTAGTCCTTGGTTAAATTTGATTATTCTTTTTTGAAGGTTAAAGGAGGGGTTATGGAAGAAAGTTTGGGTGGTTTGTGCTTCAATAAGGATATCAGTAGTCAAGAGGGAAGGAAATCCTACTTATCCATAGCATAGGTGCAAGCCAAAAATGGGTTAAGAATCAGAAAGCAATCCACCATCATTCAAGCCCTCGGAGCACGGAAACCCAAAGCTAAATTTACCCAATGATTGCAGTCTCTCTAACGTGTGTGGAGTTGGGGGTTCCCAGAAAGTGTTATCCCTCAAAAGGATTGTACACATGTTTAAGTTGGATGTCATTATGATTCAGTAAACAATGTGTGCAACTGGTAAAGTTATGGACCTTGTTTAGTCATGGTTGAAATATTAGACCTTTTGTGACTTAGATTTTGAAGGTCTTTCAGGTGGTCTTCTCTCTATATGGAGCCCTCGTCTTACATATCTCTCCACATCCCTCATCCATTTTTGGATTGTAGCCGACTTGGAGGATAATATTCTCAATGAGGGGTTTAGGATGGTAAAATTATATGGGTCATACACCGACAAACTTCCTTTCTGGGAGAAATTAAGTTCTTCATGAATCCTAACTTCCTCAAATGTCATATTAGGGGGAGATTTAAATTTCACAACATCTTCATGGAGGTTTGGGGTCCTCACCCGAGAAGGGACGCTCATGAAGTTTTTTTCATTCACTAGATTGAACAAAACTCACTGGTTGATATGGAGCCTCCTAAGTTATCTCAGATGTAGCGGAATGGAAGAGCAAGTGACTTTTTTGTTGCAAAGTTACTCGACATATTTATTCTTTCTAAAACTCTCCTAGATATACCATGGTCCTTTAAAGCATGGGTTGTAGGAGACGTAACCTATGACCATCTTCGTATAATTTTGCAAATTGAGAAGTGGGTCCCAAATCCTTTTTTCCCTTTCAATTTTAATCATGTTTGACTATAGGAGGAGAATTACAGAGATCTGGTGAAATCTTCATTGTCGCATCTTAGAGAAGAGGAAGGAATCTCTTACATGCACCAATTTGTGACAAATCTCTCAAAAATCAATAAGGTTCTTTGTCAGTTGATGAGGAAAGTGAATTTTCTGATCTTTTAAAGAAGAAAAGGTATTTGATATCTTTAGAAGAAGAAAAATGGCGACTAAAAAATCGGGTGAATTGGCTCAAAGAAAAGGACAGCAATACAAAGTGTTTCCATAATTATGCCAATTTTCGAAAAAATATAAACACCATCATGGGAATTAAGGATCAAAAAAGGATGTTTGTTACATCTCATTCGGATATTTCTACTACAGGGAAACGCTTGTTTTCTCTTATTTTTAAGGAAAAGGTAGGTGTCCCCATATTGGAAGTTTCAAAGGTGGTTGATATTTTTCCTCGGGAAATTTTTGAGGAAATGAATGAGGAGATTCAGTTGGGGATTTGGAAAAGTGAACTCCTTTCAACTCTTTCGTCCTTCCAAAAATGTAGAATCCCAGGTCATGATGGCCTCACTGTCGAATTCTTTTTCGGATTTTTCGATTTTATCAAAGAATACTTGCTTAAGGTTGTGCTCAAATCCCAGAAGTCGATAAAAGTTCCAAGTTCCCTAAATACGACCTTTCTAGATTTGATCCCTAATAAACAAGAGGCTATATCATTTGACGACTACAACCCCATCTCTTGTTGCAACTTGATTTATAAACTGATAATGAAGATCATCGCGAATATACATGATCGAATTCTCAACAACATCATCTCATAGGAATAGTTTGGGTTTCTCAACAAAATAAAAATTCATAAGGTTATAGATTTGGCCCAGGAAACCCTAAATTCTATTAAGAACCAAAAAATTCCATTCATTGTGGTGAAGTTAGACCTTTCCAAATCATATGAAAAATCCATTTGGGTTTTCATTTGCCTCACTCTTATCAAGATGGGGATGAATTTAAATAATGTAAATTGGATTATGGGGTGTATTGATTCTACGTCCTTTACAATGTTCATAAATGGTTCTCCCTCCCCCTCTTTCTCATCCCTCAGAGGCCTTGGGAAAGGATGCTTCTTGTCCCCTTTTATGTTTCTGATAGTGGCGGAAGGTCTAAGAAAGTTAATCCATGAAGCAAAGCAAAAAGGTATGTTTCTGATAGTGGTGGAAGATCTAAGAAAGCTAATCCATGAAGCAAAGCAAAAAGGTATCCTTATAAAAGGTTTAAGGATCATGACATCGAAGTTTCTTAGATGACGATATTCTCTTTGGTGCATGGTATGTGTAGGAATTAAAAGCCCTAAAAGCTATGGAATGGAAATAAATATGTCAAAATCTACCTTTTCAGTTTGCTCAATTCCTGAAGAGGTTCATATTGAATTGTCCAAAAATTTTCTCTTTGCTTAGAAAAGTCTTAATGATGGTTTAAATTACTTGGGATTCTTAATAAAGACAAACTCTTATTCATATGAGGATTAGACATGGTTGGTGAAAAAGATCCAATAGAGAATATCCATGTGGGTAAATCGTTGGTTCTCACGAGGAGGTCGTTTGGTCCTTATCACTTTTGTCTTGAACAAAATGCATGTGTATTGGGCAACTTTTGTCTAGATTCAGAAAGGAATTATACCTAAGATAAGGAAACTTTTTTTTCAGTTTATTTGGTCAGGGAGGCAGGAGGCCGATGATATCCCTCTAGTCAAGTGGTCTTGTTTGAAAATGCCGAAGGAGATGAGGGGGTGGGGTATCAAAAACCTCCTCTGGTTTTGTAAGGCCTTAGTGGCCAAGAGTCTCTAGTGGCTTGTTCAGAATAATATGTTACGGGGGAGAGTAATGGCCTCAAAGTATCTTGCAAACATATCCTTCGAAGATTGGTTTAGATCCCATTAGAAATCAACAATGAAGAATCCAATTACCTAAAAAGAGTTGGTGAATTTGTTTCCAGTCATTGAGGAATGGATGATATTTAGAGTGGGTAATGGGAAGAAAGTGATATTGGGAGAGGATCCATGGTAAGGGTCTGGGAATGCTCATAGTATTTCTAATGGTTTAGTATCTACTCTTCATAGTAAAGGCATATTTTCTCTGTGAGGCTTCCAGTTCAGGACCTTGCAGGGCGCACATATTGGCTTAAAGTAGAAGACATGGAGTTGTGAGAAGAGCACCGGGTAGAATGGTCCATGTTAATGAATAGTCTTAAATCCAATTTTATACCTCGAGGAATGAGGAGGAAGACTGTTTCTGTTAGTCAAGAAATGCGCTTTCAGGTAGCTACACAGTAAAGTTGGGCTATCTCACCTTGGTAGATGAGGATTTCTTAGGTGAAAGATTATGGTGGTGGTTGAAAGTTTGGAATCTGCATGCACCCTTAAAGATGAAGATGCGTTTCTATCTGGCTCTAAAAAATAAGCTATTAACTTGGGATATAGAGCTCCACCGTGGTTAAGTGGGGTCGAGCAAATGTGTTCTTTGTTATTCAAAGGGAGAGTCGGTCTCCCATTTATTCGTTCTTTGTTCTTACTCTCAGAAGGTTTGGTCTTTAGTTTCTGCTCATTTCATTTTTTTGTTGAATCCATTCCCATCGTGTATGGTGGATTGGTTCTTAGCTTGGAAAGATGAAAAGGCTGTGAGTGATTATAGTGTAGTTTCATGTTTGCTATCTTATTTTATATGGTGGGCCAGGAACCTTTGCATATTTCAAAGGAAATTTTCCCTCCAGAGGCTCTTGTGAGTCTAATCCTGAAGTTGGCTGGGGAATTCAGGAGTGAGCAAATAAAAGGAAAAAAGTGGGTGGCCACCATGCCAGTACTATTGGAAGGAGTCCCCTGGGGATTTTTCAATGGTGCAATTCAGGGTCATCCCCCTCAATGCGGAGCGGAAGGGCTCCTTCATATCTCTTCTGATCACTTTTTCAAGATTAGGTATGCTCCAGGTATGCTCAAGATTAGGTATGCATGAGAAAGTGTAAAAGTTGAAACAGAGATATGACAATCTGCACGACAAAAACCAGAAAATGGAAGCAGATTTATAGAGAATGCCAACACAGCATAAAATAGAGCTCGAAGAGAAACTACATGAAGCTTACTGGACCTTTCATAGGAGAATTGGTTCCTTAATGCAATTTATAGTTCCCACTCAGGAGTTAGTTATGACGTACCAGAAACAATGCGAGTGAAGTTGTGTAAGGAAGACTTGCTACTAAACCAACGTCGAGGGTAAAGTTATTATTTTTTTTCCAATGCATGTCGAGAACAGTAAAGCAATCTATGCATTTCAAAACCAACGTGAAGGGTAATGCATCCAAGACGATATGTTCAGGTTTATGGTTTTTGAAATTTTTGAAGATTTTAGGGTTACGACTAATTCAAATTTCTTTGAATTGAAAAGCAGGAGAAGCCCCGCCATCAATCTGTTTAAACTACTTATCATTCAATTGAAAGTTCCATCGGTTGGCAGTCGATCGATCAAGATTCTCCTTTTCTTTTTATCTATGCACATAGCTTTAATGTGTGAGTTTAATGCCTTTTTAATTAATATTATAATATGGATGTTTGGATATTCATATGAGACTCAAAGGATTACTAATTATGCCGAAAGGCTTATACCTATTGGAGATGGGCATAATTAATGAGCTTTTAATCTTAAATTCTAATTTGATGGTTATGCATTGAAGATGCTGGTATATTCTTAATAGTCCTCCAAAATCAATTGATCGGATTTATTGTTGATAACTTCTTTGCATTTATCAGTTACCTTGTTTACTTTTTAACATTTACCTAATCATATTAAGAAATTACTGTAACATCGTATGATTGCCACGTTTAAATGATTAACTTTTGGAATTCTTCAGAGTTTATTATCTAACTCAATTAGAATTTCATTATCTGGCTGAGTTTTATTAGCTAATATTTTATTTCCAATTTTGCAAATATTTTAGTTCAATTTCAATTATGACAAGCCCCTAATAATTACCACATAAACAACTTTTATTTCTCTCACACAAATTATTATGCACATGACTCCTTCCAATTTTTAAAGTTAAATTTACCCCTTATTAGTCCCTACCTTTAAGCCCGGGATTAGGGTAAACAATTTTTAATCTGTACATTAGTTCTACACACATTACAAGACATTTTTTACCTCCATATCGTAATGTATGGAGTTAAAAGCATTTTATATCTTCCAATAAAAAGTTATCCACTTCATATGCTCTAATACAAAACTTTTACCTCTTATTTGGTTTTATTTTTTATTTTGATTCTTTTTGGTTTCAAAGTTATGAAATGGAAGCACTTCATATGCTCTAATACAAAAATTTTACCTTTTATTTGGTTTCATTTTTTTATTTTGATTCTTTTTGGTTTCAAAGTTATGAAATGGAAGATATATTTACATTACATATTACAAAGTGAATTAATGATATATTTCACTTAACATTAGTTTCCTAATATTAAATGTTTATTCTTGATTGTTTATGTTTAAAGTGTGCATACATCACTTTTGCTTCATGTGAGTTATCAATCGATAAGTCGACTAGTGTTTTAATAGTTGCATGGACCACCTTTCATTCATGAAACCTACTTATATCCAACTATATGTTCTTTTCCCTTTCCTTGATCTCAACCACTCCCTTATTTCTCCTCAACGGCGTGGTTCCACTTTTTGAGCTTCAACTCAGTGGAGGCCAAGTTCTCATTAGTGCCTAGAATCATTGTTAACAACCCTCAAAATCTGTTGTAGAGTGAGTTGTAGCTAAGTTGCATGAAGGTATTCTAGAGCTGCAAAAAAGTAGAAGGCATTCTTGTAACACCCCCAATTGGAAAATTTGTATGACTATACATATTTTCTTCTAGGTTGGTGAACCAGGATGAATTTTGGGCCTAAGTGCCTATGTATACATGTGTTTTGGCCCAAAGTGCTTATGTGATATGAGGCTACTGAGCCTTTATGCTAAAAAGGATGGTGTGCCTAGTATTGTATAATGTAATCACTATCATATTAATAAAATACATCACTGCTATAGACCTGGGACAAACGAGTATGGGAGGTTAGGACTCCATGAGAGGGAATGGGGGGATAAAAACTTATGATATGGGCTTAAGCTAGGCAGATAAGCCAAGGAATATAATAAAATATTCTTAAAATTCCAAGCCTAAAATTTATTTCATGTTTTGATTTTGTCCTAAGTTCCTAAGTGGTGGAACAGATTACCAAGTGGGGGGGGAGTAGTTCCTCTAGTGCCATGTGTCAAGATATGAACATGCAAATATAATGTTGGGTTTTTGTGGAAAAAAGAGGCATTCCCATTCATTTGAGGATGTTTACCATTTCCTGAGGAGCTGCGAGCTATTGTACCTATTGCCCTGCAAAACCTTAATGGTTTGGGTATGTTTTAATCCCTAGGTTTCCTTGGGAAAGGTTGAAACCAAAGAGGGGGATTGTTGGGAATCAATTTCCCTGTGTGTTGGGCTAGTGGGTACCTATAAGATCCTTGACAAAAACCTTGTGTTCTTAGTGTCACAGTTCTCTGAGACTTCATGGCTAGCCTGTTGTTGAAGCCTTGGAAAGGAAGTGGGACATCTTGAAGGATTGCAGTGCAGAGAAGGGGGTACATTTCCTTGGGTGGGATGGGTTGTGGGGAATGAGAGGTCCTGAGGTGGAACAATTGTTGGAGTTGGTGCCATTAGATTTTCCTTGATTCATGTGTTTCTAGACCTTAGTTGGACTGTGTGAGTTCCTTTTCCCTGGTGGATTCATATCCCTGGCTCAGGGGTGACCTACTATTCAGAGCTAGAACAACGACATGTACAAATGGGAGGAACGTCTCAGGTATGCAACTAGTTGGTTCTTTATAAAAAGATAAGTTCCATGATTGTGTTCTATGCTTAAATGTGTATGTATTCTATTTGTCTTCTACTGTGTTTTTTTGGAATAAAATGCACATCACATTGATAAATTCTTAACATGAATAGTTATGCTTGTACATGAGTATGCATACTGCTACATGTTTGGGTTAGGTTGCATAATTGTGTCATATGCAGGGTAGATTGAACAAAGATTTTTCATAGCCTCATGGGGCATGTCTGAAGAAGGTTGTCATGGTGTATTTTGTGTGGCATGACCAGGGTGTGACCTGGGTAAGTTACATTATGGTATCAGAGAAAAGGTTACAACAATAAGGATGTATGTGCCAAGAACCAGGCCCAAATTGAAGAATTCACAAAGTAGTCATGGTGAAACTAGGTGTAATTGAGCAGAAAGCCACCTTTTTTGTAGTGGAATTTAGTGAGAAATTGACACAAGAATGTTCAATTGTTGGTGCAAAGATAAAATTGACTGAAAAAAGTCTAAATTTGTCATGGGAAGCTAATTTATAAAGCTTCAATGAAGTTCAGGAAAATAAATTTTGAATTATAAACATTTTTGAATTTTTTGAAAAATTTGGGGATTTTATGTACGAATGACGTCAAGGGTGATAGGTGGAGGTTTAGTGAATACACACATTGAATCTTCTATGTCTAAATATCACGCATCCAAGATACAAGGGTCAAATGGAGAAACTAGGAAGTGGAACCATGACCATTCAAAAATCTGGATATCCAGAAATTCTCAAAAACGGATTTTAGCAAAAATACGGATTCTGGATGCCACATAAACATTTGATATCAAAATTTCCATGCCAACACATCATGTTAGTAGGGTGATAGGTTAGTATATCCACAGTCTCAATCCATAGGGCGAATGCTGGATGGTCGAACTAGGAGAGGGAATTATGACCATCTAGAAATCTGGAAATCCAGAATTTCCATTAATTGGAATTTTTGAAAAAAATGGATTGTTGGAACACTGAGGATGGGGGTGAATAAGTATGATAACTTTTACCACTTTTAACTACAAGATATATATATATATATATATATATATATCAACCTTATCAGTAATATATCATGAGAATATAAACATAAGCAACATCACATCAACATCATCCCATCAAGTACACAGTACACCAGAATTTACGTGGAAACCCAAATGGGAAACCACGTAATGATTTCTTATATATCAAAGAATACATTCATAGGAAGCACCAACTTCCCAATTCTCCAGCACTAACTATAAGGAATCTCCAACCCCCTGATTTATAGGTACCAACTTGAAGGAAGCTACAACTCCTTGAATTCTTTGGCTCCAACCAGAAGGCGGCTACAACCCCCTGATTCTCAGGCTCCAACTTGAAGGAATATCTAATTCCCTATGTTCTCTGGAACCAACCGGAAGGAGGCTACCCTTCCCTTGTCATGTCCTACCGCCCTGAAATATAAATGTAGACTAATTGTCACTACCAAAATCACTTCTACTATCACTTCCACTATCACTATCAATGACGCTGCCACTTCCACTGTCACTGCCACTGTCACATCAACCTATAACCTATCACTATAATTGTCACCGATACTCAACCAGATCCTCTAACATGGATCATATACCAAGGACACCTCTCAACTATATGTCCAACATCACGAACACATGCCTCTACCAAGCATGTACCAAACCATTAACCTATACCATACCAAACATCAATCATGTACCACACCAAGTGGATCAACCATACACCAACATATCTACCAAATCGTGCATCAACCATGCACCAACACCTGTACCAAATTGTGCATCAACCATGCACCATAACTTGTACCATATGCCTCAATCATCAACCATGTACATCAATCACCATACCAAGTACCAATCTTGTACCATACCATGTATCAATCATGTACATAAACACATGTACCATACCATGTGTCAACCATGCACATCAACCATAACACGCGTCTCTACCATACACCATATCATACCATACACCATTTACCAATATAACCGAGATATGAACCAACAATGTACCTTATCATATATACCTCAAAAAACATGTACCATTCATCCAAGATGTGCCTTAGGTCATATACCAAATGTCAAAAACACATGCCTCAAGCAGGCTCCTCAATATCACCAAGACGAAACCTCATAACACATAGAATAACATACCTTTTGTTAATAGTATGGTAGCTTCAGGAGGTATGAACCTCTATTGTGACCTATGACAAGACTAGAATCCACCGGAAGGAGGCATAGAATTAAAGGAAACCCTAGACAAGTTGTCGGCTGAACAAATATATTTAAATTGAATTTATTGATGCCCAGAAGAAGAAGTCAGCCCCAATTAGACTGGCCATTCCACTATAAATACAGGGTGCCAGTTTCATTATTTCACATCTCAGCAGTTGTAGTGAGAGCTAAATCTACGCAGGCAGTTGCACGCAGCAACAGTTTTGTGCGCAAGTTTTCTGGGAGAGCTGGAAAGTGGTGCGCTAGCTTCTGGGTGGGATCATATGTTTAGTTTAGTTTCTATTTTCTTGCTTGGTGCATTTAGCCTCTCTTGGCTATTGATTGCTACCAGGATTATCTTCTTGGTCAAGGTCGAGGTGCTCGGAGGGTGGCTTCGGCCCGTGGTTGGGTGACGAGGGTATCATCAATGGTTAAAAGAGCACAATCCTCTATATTCTAACAGGTTATGGGCCCACGCCCCTTCAGTTAGCCTAAAACGCTAGAAGGAAACATAACCGCTAGGTATTGAGCTCATTGAGGAACTGCCACTAGATTTATTAGTAGGAGCAGCTTCCAAAGAACTGCAGCTAGGGTTACTAGCAGTAGCAGTTGCAGAAACCCTAATTCTTAGATCCCGCACCTTGTGATGGAGCATCTTTCTCAAAGAGAAGATATTTAGATGCACCCTAACTCAACACACCTATTGAATTTCTCAGAATAAAGAAATGACGAAGTTGAAGTTTTGGATCAAGGCATGACCAATTATCAGTCAACCGAAGACATGTGCAAAACAATCAGTCTCTTACATTACTCATCACTTACCGGGACAATTGAAGATGATATGTGGATAATCGACAGTGGAGCTTCCAAGCACATGACGGGAGATCAAGCTAGACTCTTACATCTAAATGAAAGAAAGACATCGTACAAAGTGGAGCTTGGAGACAAAAGCACCTACCCCGTTGAAGGATTTGGACAAGCCTCCATCAAATTGGAATCAGGTAATCATGTTCACTTAATCAATGTTCTATATGTACCTGGTTTAGAAAAGAATCTTGTATCAATATCATGTTTAGAAG
>JZKD02S1315294.1:0-11853 GCA_000966675.3 Picea glauca
CTCCTATATATACCAAGGAGACATTTTCATTTTGAATCATCTTGTACTTGAACATTTAAGTGGGGTAAAAGGAGGTTTCCCCCTCGAGGAGGCTTATTATCTGAAATTATCTCTTCTTCAAGGCGTTGGGTATTCTTTCTGAGGTTTTTCTATGCTATATTGATATTTGGTTCTTAACAGAATTAGATTGAAGATAGGTATGTATGGTCGGGAATCAAGATGTATGGTCGTGGACAGGATATGTATTGTCAGGTTTTTATCAGCTAGTAGATGCAGGGCACCCGATTATCCTTGTAATGAATATTGGGCACGGGCGGAATAGTTTGAAATCAATATTGGGCATGGGCAGATTTAGTTTGGCATTTAGTTTTTTTTTTTTTTTAATGTTTTATTACTTATTGTTTTTAATTATTTATTTTTATATATATATATATATATATATTATGTTTTATTATTTTTTTTAAGTTAATTAATATATATTATATAATATAATATATACATATATAAATAATATTTAATTATTATTATTTTTAATTTAATTAATATATATTATATAATATAATATAATATATATAAATAATTAATATTAAACTTTTATAGACAACATCCCCTATAAGTATATATGTTATGGTTCCTCCTTGTAAATTTGTGACTTGAGTCCTCATAGACTTATAGAGTGGGTGGGTTATGATGCCAAATTCTTTGGCCCTTGATAGCATTTCATTTTCCATTATGTGAGTGGCATGCATCCCCAAGTTATAGACACACTGGAGCCATGGATTCCCAGTGATTCCCAATGATTCCCAATGAACCATGCAAGAACAATTTCATGGGTATTACCATAATCAATTCATCTTTGTAAACCACTTTTTTCTCAAATGCCCATTCATGGTCAATTGGACATTTTCCTTTGTTTTGGATGAGTACATTCCCAATTGGTGTGCATATTTACCACACCAATATTTAAATATCTCTATTGGCATTCTTGTGTTCGTGACTTTAATTTGACCAAGTCACTTCGATGAATTTTTCCTCACTTCACCCTCTCATAGGACCCCCCTTCCGCAACCTGAATCCACCTTGCACATCTGCCGCAAGTCTCCTCTCTGTACGTGCACTGCCAACTCGTCCAACGACTCAACTTCGAGACTCGTCATGTGCTCTCCACCGAGATGCCCAACCGAGACACTTAGTCGAATCTATCTTCACTCTTCTCTTCCTGAGTTGTTCTACCTTGACTCATCCCAACTCATGCCTTACTTATATGTGCTCACTCCATCCCGTGGATCACCGTACCGTTTGGCATGGGAGTCGGGTCGACTCACCAACTCACCGCATGGGTCCTCCTAAGTCATGATGCGTCCACCAAATCACCAATCAGTTGGGTTGTCGTGCCCCAACTCATTCGCTCACACCTTTCATTGCCTTACCTCTTCATGCCTTGCCTTGCCTTGTGTCATGCCCTGCATTGCCTTTCCTCTTCACACCTTGCCTTTCCTTGTATCATGCCCTGCCTTTCCTTTCCTTGCGTCTCGACGCCTTTCCTTGCATTTCCTTTCCCAGGCCATCTTAAAAAAGTTAAGTTCTGACCATATTTACACCTTATCTGATGGTCGACTCATATTTTTTCCTGGTGCTACCTTGCCTTTCCTTTTTCATGCCCTGCCTTGCCTCCTGGTGCCTTGCCTTGCTTTTCCTTGCCTCCTAATGCCTTGCCTTGGCTCTTGGTCATGCCTTGCCCTGCCTTGCCTCCTCTCACCTTGCCTTGCCTTTCCTCTTGGTGCCTTTCCTTGCCTTGCCTTGCCTAGGATGTATTAAAAAAGTTGAGTTGTGACCACCTTCACTCCTTATCCGACGATTGACTCGTCGTCTTTCCTAGCACTACCTTACGTTGCCTTGCCTCCTCGCACCTTTCCTTGCATTGCCTTGCCTAGGATGTCTTAAAAAAGTTGAGTTGTGACCACCTTCAAGCTTGTGGCAGCCCGATCTATCTTTCTAGAGAGTTTCAAGGGATTTGGAGGCTTCCTTCATCAGGGTCAAATTATTGGGCACTTCATGGTCTCAGGAGGGTGCAATATTGATTAGGATTTCAACAGTTTGGAGGGGTAAGACTTGGCATTTGGACTTCATACTTTAGGGAGGGTTTCCCCTTGCCCCGATCTATCTTTATGTGGAGTTTGGCATCATTTGGAGTTCTCCTTTAGCTGGGCCGAAATCTTGGCCTTCTCATCTATTCAGCAGGACGTGCTAGTATCCAGGGGGGGTTGGACGTGACCCTGGTTCTTATTGTATTTGGTCTTCATTATATATTCATCCTTTAGAGGCTTGTTTTGTATTTTCGGGAGCATTTTGTAGCAACTCATATATTCTCTCTTGGATCCATCTGATGTTATTTCAGATCTGCATCCATTTTGTATCAAGTTCTTTCTTTCCATAATAATAAAGGCCAGATCTATGCTTTTGGGTTCCATATCTTGTGTATTGGTTAGATATTGTGTTTTCATGCAATTTATCTTCAGATCTATGATTAATAAATAAATATAACCCTAAGGCTGAAACTTGAGTGGCCAACCTGCACACAAACACAAACTGATGCAGGAGCATCGCCAACACATCAAGTGAGCCAGCGTGGAAGCGGAGGACAGCTGGACAAGCCAACACAAGTTTTGAAAACACCTTGGGAGTTGTTGCGCGATCTTAAATGTAACAATTTAATGAAGCGCACTGGTATATTGTAAAGGAACCTTGAGCGGATTTCTATCGTCCTTAGTAGGTAGACGACATTTAAAATAGTTAATGCAAGTAGATAGAAATTTAATTCTAGATTAGACAGTTGTAGAGCGCAAGAGGGAAATGGGATATAGACACCCTCATTGTGAATTTGTAACATTATTGAGAATAGAGATTGATGAAGCATTTTGAGCAAGAGCATGCAGAGAGCTGTGTAAGAACACTCATGTACAGATATTTGAATTAATAGAAGAAATCTTTGATTCAAATTCATGGTTTTGTGTCTATTCTCTGTGTGTGCATGTTGAATGAGATGCTCATGAATGTTTGCTTCCTGTTATACATTTTCCTTTATATACTGTGTATATGATTTCATGTTTGAGCTGAAGTCTGAAAGGGTGAAGGAATGAGTTTCAATTGTTTCTCTATTTGAGCCAAAGAATTTTTGCAAGGAGTGTAGTTGAAGTGTCCGCAAGGAGTGCGTTGATAGAGGGTTCAAATAGAGATATATTTTGTTCTCATTCATCCCAAGGGTGCAGTTGGGCACAGGAGCCATGCAAGGAGTGCGCAGGCCGGGAAAAAGTATCAGGGTTGCGAACCTGAGTGAACATTGAAGGACTGCTTTTGCAGGTGTGCGCAGAGTCGAGGGACTTCAACACTTAGACGTGATTAAAGGTCTGCCGCAAGGAGTGCGTGAAGGAGTTTTTCTTTCTGAGAACTTGAAGTCGGGGAAAAGCTCAGGAGGGATAGAACCTTCCAGAAATCACAAGTGAAGGCACATGAAGTTTGTGCCGTGGGGTGTTCAAGCAAGCGTCGTAGGTTTGCATGCAGAAGGACGAGTTCCGTGGAGGAAAAATTGGTCATTTGCAGGAAATCACCAAAGACGGACGGACCGTTGGAATTATCTGAGGAGGATTCACGATAATCTGTGAGCCGTCAGATCGCAGAAAGGTGTAGGGGAGATACACAAGTATTCCCAAGAGGTTCGAAGCTCAGGAGGGGCAGGCCGTTGATCCGAGCCATAAAGGCCATAGGATCTACATGTGAAATCACATATCGGGGTTTCGTAGGTTGAAGCCCGTAAATTTGGAAATCGGAATCACGAAATCGTGATCCGCGATCTCTCGATAGCCAAAGGAAATAGTGTGGGGCCACATGAGTTAGTGGAGGACAGGTGGCATGAGCTATCAAGTTTCGTGGCAAGAAGGCCTGAAACATTGACATCAGGATTCGCAATATAGCGAAATCCAAAATCCCGACGAGGTGACAAGGAGTGGAAAAGTCAACCCGCGAGCGCATCGGGGGTTCAGCGCATCGGTGTTCGGGTGTCGGAGAGACAAGGCATTTGATATCATGAGTGTCGAAATCGCGATAGGAGAAGTCCTGATAGGGAAAAGGAAGGGTCAGTGTTGACTTACATCGGGTTTCAGGGATTCGAAACACTAGCACTCGACCACTAAACTCGCGAAGTCGCGAAGTTCGATTCCCCGATAAGTAAAGAGAGGGGATCGCGTGTGAGTTCTGTGGGTGCAGATTTATCGATAGGGAAATAGAAGGACATTTGAGTTCTTCAGGCTGAGAGAGAAGAGAAGATCCTATGAGCGGACGTGCTTGCGAGTGCGTGCCTGCATCAAGTGGTATCAGAGCACAAAAATATTCTTTGCTTTCTGTAGCAGAGAAAGAGAATTCACCATACCACCAAGGAGAGATAGAAAGTCACCCGATCCAGATGATAGGGAGGTGCAAAGAAGAAGAGGCAGGCAGATGGCAGATCCAGCCATAGAAAGACAAATGCATGATCTCTGAGCAAGACTCGAAGACATGGAGACAACACAAAGGCGTACAACTAGTGATGGGGATCTCAGTGATTCCGAAAGCAAAGTTGAGGCTGAACGTGAATACGAAGTTGCAGCTGAATATGCATCAAACGAGCGTTTGATCAGAGCTATTGCCAAGATGGGTGCAAGAGAAAAGATGGACATTCCAGTTTATGAGGGAAATCTGGATGCAGAGGAGCTTCTAGATTGGATTAGAGCTCTAGACACATACTTCGACTATGAATATGTTGAAGAGGACAAGAAGGTCAAGCATGTTGTCATGAGATTGAATGGACATGCAACATTGTGGTGGGATGAACTACAAGCTGACAAACGCTGCAAGGGCAAGCAGAAGATCAAGAGCTGGGATCGAATGATCGCAAAGATGAAGGTAAAATTCATCCCCAGGGATTATCAAATTACTCTGTTCAGGAGGATGTAGAACCTGAGACAAAAGCTGATGACAGTGAAAGAATACACTGAGGAATTCTACAAACTGGACATCAGGGCAGGTCATCGGGAGAGCGATGATGAAAAAGTTGCCAGATATATAAATTGCCTAAGATATGATATCCAGGATGAGATGAGCATGGTAACCATCCGGACAGTGGAAGATGCTTATCAGATGGCTCTGAAATCAGAGGAGAAGCTGAGCCGAAAGCAGAGTCAGAGGGGCTGAGGTAGAAGTCATCCCAGAGGCAAGTCAGTTGCCCAGGATAAATTCCAGAGGCCCAGGGAGGAATGGAAGAAACCTCAGACACAGACAGAGAGAGGTGGAACCTCACAGCGAGTGAAGCAATATGATGAACAAAGAGGACAACATAATGAGCAGAAAGGAGATTATGCTGACAACAACACTTTTCCTCGTACTAGAGGTAGGGGAAGAGTAAGAGGTGGAGTCATCACATGCTTCACATGCGGGAAGAATGGACACAAGTCTTACGAGTGTCCAGAGAAAAAAAAGGACATTGGAGAAGCTCACATCACCGAGGCACAGAGGTGGGATGTTGAGGCCGAAGACGCTGAAGGTGGAAGATCTCTCATGATGTGAAAAGTCCTTTTGACACCCGAGAAGGAGGTGGAGAGTTCAGTCCAAAGGAGCAGACTTTTTAGAACTGCTTGCAAGATGAAGGACATGGTATGCAAGGTCATAGTGGACAGTGGTAGCACGGATAATCTCGTATCTACGGAGATGGTAGAGAAGTTGGAGCTGGAGACGACTGATCATCCAAGCCCATACAAAGTTTCGTGGCTACAGAAAGGACACCAGGTAACTGTCACTAAACAATGCTTGGTTGAATTCAATATAGGAGGGTATAATGATAAGATCTTATGTGATGTCATTCCTATGGATGTTTGTCATCTATTGCTGGGTAGACCATAGCAATATGACAGAAATGTGATTCATGATGGGAGAATGAACACATACACCCAAGAGAAGAATGGGAGGACACACATGTTGCTTCCGATAAAGGATAAGGAGGTGAAGCTGGAAGTAAGCAACACTGTACTTCTCATGAGTGGGAAGGAACTTCTTATAGAGGTTAAGAAGAAGGAATATCCGCAGTTCTTTGTGGTCAGAAAGCCGAGGATTGTTCTGACTAGCACAAGAGTGGATGATTTACCAAATGAAGTTCAGGAACTGATGGAAGAGTTCACTGACATAATAGTGGGCGAATTACCTCGTTCATTGCCACCGATAAGGAGTGTGAGTCATCATATTGACCTCATACTAGGAGCTAGTTTTCCAAACAAAGCCGCGTACAGATTGACGCCACAAGAGAATGAAGAGATTAAAAGGAAAGTCCAGGATTTGTTGGACAAAGGTTTGGTCAGGGAAAACTTGAGTCCATGTGCTGTTCCAACAGTACTCAGTCCGAAGAAAGACGGAGGCTGGAGGATGTGTATTGACTCGAGGGCGATCAATAAAATAACCATCAGGTACAGATTTCCATTGCCGAGGATGGATGATCTGATGGATTGCTTGAGTGGAGAAAAATGTTTTTCAAAGATTGATTTGAATAGCGGATATCACCAGATTCACATGAGAGAAGGTGATGAATGGAAGACAACATTCAAAACAAACGAAGGGTTGTATGAATGGCTTGTTATGCCGTTTGGCTTAACAAATGCGCCAAGTACCTTTATGAGGTTGATGAATGAAGTCCTGAGGGAGTTCATCAGAAAATTTTTCATTGTGTATTTGGACGACATACTGGTTTACAGTAAATCAGTGGCAGAACATTTGAAGCATTTGGCTACAGTGATGCAGAAACTACAGCAGGAGAAGTTGTTGATTAACATGAAGAAATCCTCATTTATGAAGACAAAGCTCATTTACTTGGGATTTGTTATTTCTGCAAATGAGTTGAGGATGGATCCAAACAAGGTGGAGGTAATCAAGAGTTGGCCATCACCGAAGAATATTTTCAAGGTGAAAATTTTTCATGGATTAGCTAGTTTCTACCAAAAGTTCATTAGGAATTTCAGTGGAATTAGTGCAACGATGATGGATACAGTGAAGAAGCGGCATAATTCTTTTTAATGGACAGAAGAGGCTGAGAAAATCTTCAATCTGTTGAAGAGGAAGATCACGGAACAACCAGTGTTGGTGTTGCCGGATTTCCAGAAAACATTTCAGGTGAAGTGTGATGCAAGCGGATTTGCAATCAGGGCAGTCTTAAGTCAAGAAGACAGGCCGATAGCATATTTCAGCGAGAAGCTGAATGAAGCGAAATTGAAGTACTCCACATATGACAAGGAGTTTTATGCTATCATACATGCATTAAAGAAATGGAGGCATTACTTGATCCTGAAAGAGTTTGTCTTGTACAGTGATAATCATGCACTGTAGTTTGTGACTCGACAGGAGAAGTTGAATTAGAAACATGCCAAATGGGTTGAGTATATGCATAATTTCACATTTGTGATTAAGCATATTTCTGGTACTACTAACAAAGTTGTTGATGCTTTGAGCATGAAGTGTTTCCTGTTGCAGGAGTTCCAAGTCAAGACGTTGGGTTTTGATGATCTCATGGACATGTATGCAGATGATCCAGATTTTAAAGAAGCGTATGAAGAAGCTGAGAATCAAGTTCTCAGGGACAGAAGCCCATGGATAGAGTACATGATCCAAGAAGGAATACTGTTCAAAAGTAATCAACTGTGTATTCCGAAATGCTCCATGAGGGAGAACTTGCTGAAGGAAAAACACAGTGGAGGATTAGCAGGGCATTTTGGTCATGACAAAACATTCACAAATCTAAATGAGTCATATTTTTGGCCGGGAATGCGATCAGATGTCAAAATATTCGTGGACAGATGCAGAATTTTCCAGCATTCGAAGGGAAGAAAGCAGAATGCAGGTTTTTATCAACCATTGCCCATACTAGAGAGGTCGTGGGATGCGATTAGCATGGATTTTGTATTGGGGTTGCCAAGGACACAAAGAGGTGTTGATTCAATCTTTGTGGTGGTGGATAGATTTTCCAAGATGGCACACTTCATTCCGTGTTAGAAGACCAGTGATGCAACTCACATCACGAACCTGTTTTTCAAGGAGGTCATTCGACTTCATGGTTTGCCGAAAAGCATTGTTTCGGATCGAAATACGAAATTCATAGGGCATTTTTGGAGGACCTTGTGGAAGAAGTTGGGAACTAAATTGTTGTTTAGTTCAACTTATCATCCTCAGATGGATGGACAGATGGAAGTGGTCAACAGAAGTCTGGGAGATTTGTTGAGGATCTTGGTGAAAGAACACCACAACTAGTGGGATAGCATATTACCACAGGCAGAGTTTGCCTATAATGACTCAGTGAATCAGAGCATAGGCCGGAGTCCATTTCAGGTTGTCTATGACATGTAGCTGAGGGGAATTTCTGAAATGAGGGATTCAGAACAGACTGTGACTAGGAGCACTAGTGTAGAAGAGTTCACAGAGGCGATGAAGGAACTTCACATCCAGGTGGAGGAGCGACTGCTGAAATCAAGCCAAGAATATAAATGCAGAGTAGATCAACATAAGAGAAAACTTCAGTTTGAAGTTGGTGATCTGGTTCTGGCACATTTGAGAAAGGAAAGGTTCCCGAGAGGAACGTATAATAAGCTAAAGATGAAGAAAATCGGACCCTGCAAGGTCTTGAATAAATTTGGGGACAATGCCTATGAGATTGAATTACCCGATGGGATCGGAATATCTCTGATATTCAATGTCTCAGATTTGTACCCATACAGGGCTGGAGAAGCAGAGACTGGAGCTGAGCAGCCAGTGATCCAGTGGATGAAGCAGATGCCAGTTGCAGAAAAGCCACATATGGAATGCATATTGAACAAGAGAATAGGTAAAAGGACCAGGCGAAAGAAATACTTTGAGTATCTGGTCAATTGGAAGAACCATCCAATTGAAGATGCCAGCTGGGAGACTGAAGCAGAGATACAGAAGCATGGACATACCGTGCAGGAGCTCATGGACAGGAGCCCATGAAAATTTTCAAGCGAGGGAGTATAATGCAGGAGCATCACCAACACATCAAGCGAGCTAGCACGGAAGCAGAGGACAACTGGACAAGCCGGCACAAGTTTTGAAAACACCTTGGGAGTTGTTGTGCGATCTTAAATGTAACAATTTAATGAAGTGCACTGGTATATTGTAAATGGACCTTGAGCGGATTTCTCTCGTCCTTAGTAGGTAGACGACATTTAAAATAGTTAATGCAGGTAGATAGAAATTTAATTCTAGATTAGACAGTTGTAGAGCGCAAGAGGGAAACGAGATATGGACACCCTCATTGTGCATTTGTAACATTATTGAGAATAGATATTGATGAAGCATTTTGAGCAAGAGCATGCAGAGAGCTGTGTAAGAACACCCATGTACAGATATTTGAATTAATAGAAGAAAGCTTTGATTCAAATTCATGGTTTTGTGTCTGTTCTCTGTGTGTGCATGTTGAATGAGATGCTCATGAATGTTTTCTTCCTGTTATACATTTGCCTTTATATACTGTGTATATGATTTCATGTTTGAGTTGAAGTCTGAAAGGGTGAAGGAATGAGTTTCAATTGTTTCTCTATTTGAGCCAGAGAATTTCTGCAAGGAGTGCAGTTGAAGTGTCCGCAAGGAGTGCATTGATAGAGGGATCAAATAGAGATAGCTTTTGTTCTCATTCATCCCAAGGGTGCAGTTGGTCACAAGAGCCGTGCAAGGAGTATGCAGGCTGGGAAAAAGTCTCAGGGTTGCGAACCTGAGTGAACATTGAAGGACTGCTGCTGCAGGTGTGCGCAGAGTCGAGGGACTTCAACACTTAGACGTGATTAAAGGTCTACCGCAAGGAGTGCGTGCAAGAGTTTTTCTTTCTAAGAACTTGAAGTCGGGGAAAATCTCAAGAGGGATAAAACCTTCCAAAAATCACAAGTGAAGGCACAGGAATTTTGTGCCATGGGGTGTTCAAGCAAGCGTCGTAGGTTTTCATGCAGCAGGATGAGTTCCGTGGAGGAAAACTCGGTCATTCGCAGGAAATCGCCAAAGACGGGCGGACGGTTGGAATTCCCCGTGGAGGATTTGCAATAATTCATGAGCTGTCAGATCGCAGAAAGGTACAGGGGAGATACACAAGTATTCCAAAGAGGTTTGAAGCTTAGGAGGGGTAGGCCGTTGATCTGAGCCATAAGGGTCGTATGATCTACACGTGAAATCACATATCAGGGTTTCGTAGGTTGAAGCCCGTAAATTTGGAAATAGGAATCACGAAATCGCGATCCGCGATCTCCCGATAGCCAAAGGAAATAGTGTGGGGACACAGGAGTTAGTGGAGGATAGGTGGCATGAACTATCGAAGTTTCGTGGTGAGAAGGCCCGAAACATTGACATCAGGATTCGCGATATACCGAAATCCGAAATCCTAACGAGGTGACAGGGAGTGGAAAAGTCAACCCGCGAGCGCATCGGGACTTCGACGCATCGGTGTTCGGGAGTCGGAGAGACAAGGCGTTTGATATCACGAGTGCCAAAATCACGATAGGAGAAGTCTCGATAGGGAAAAGGAAGGGTCAGCATTGACTTACATCGGGTTTCGAGGATTCGAAACACCGGTGCTTGACCACTAAACTCGCGAAGTTGCGAATTCCGATTCCCCGATAAGTAAAGAGAGGGGATCGCGTGTGAGTTCTGTGGGTGAAGATTTCCCGATAGGGAAATAGAAGGACATTTGAGTTCTTCGAGCTGAGAGAGAAGAGAAGATCCTGTGAGTGGATGTGCTTGTGAGCGTGTGCCTGCGTCACAAACAAACAAGTACATAAGTGGTTAGTTAGTGTTCCAAGTGAAAAAAATTGGCTTCAGAACATTACAACGATGATGCCATAAAATATCAAGATGAAATGCTCAAAGTAAAAGGCTAGATTAGGGCTAAGAGGATTGAGTGGTGTGGTATAGAGGACTTGGATGATACTCTTCCAAATGTTTCTCTTGATCATAGAATTAATCTCCTCATCTGATGGGAGGAGATGGGGAGTTGCATCAAGGGATATTGAGTATAGAGGGAGGTGGTCAAATGACATGTCCTCTATCTATATGACCAGGTCTCTCAGGGATATAAATACAATATACAAAGTTAGGTGAGTGATCATCTTTGACGAAGTCACATATGACATATTTAAAGTGAAGTAGGTGAGATGCAAAATAAAAATTCAAAGGATAAAATCCAGTAATACATATTTGGACCAAGTCCACTAAGAACTAGGGACTAAGACTCATTAGGTTTTGTGAAGGCTTGCAATCAATTGTTTAATAGTATTTCCATGTTGAAACTTTAAGGTGCCATTACACCCTTCCAAAGTAAGCGAGACAACTTAAAAAAGAGTAGATGCCATGAACTTGAAAGAAACCTAAACATTGGAAGTGCCAATGTAAACATAAAACCTTGATAATAGTTTAGAGTGAAAAATAGAGCTTCATTGCTTCAAAATAGACACCATGAGAATAATTTTGTGGATTTTAGAGGCCATATGAATATCCTTCTAAAGAGATCCCAAGGAAATGGCATCAAATCATATTTATGATTTTGTATCTTGTATACTTAGTGGTGATATTTTCACTTTGGTTATTGAATGCATTATTGAACTGAGCATTTTATGGTTGTAGGTTCTCATATGTTATTTGTGATTGAATTTATATTTACAATGAAAACAAAGTAGAATAATGAATATTTGACTTTTGTGGAATGTTATTTCTCATCCTTGTATGGTATGGGGCAATAAATAAATTTACAAAATTTGGAGCTTTAGTCTCTTTCTTCATTACTCTCTA
>JZKD02S1315305.1:0-11853 GCA_000966675.3 Picea glauca
ATGTCCTATTGGAATCCATCTAGGAACAAATCAAGTCTATGCAAAATTACAAAATAGAGGTCTGATTTTTCTGTTCTTAGCCCTTTTACACGACCACCAAAAAAAAAAAAAACATCATAATTTAGTCCACCTTTAGCATAATTTAGTCCACCTTAAGCAATGTTCATTAAAACTTGTTAAGTCATTAGGATACATAAAGTGCCAATAGTAAAAACTATATTACAACAATTTAAAACCAAGATTGATGAAAATATTTTGAGGAGTGATTTTGGTGAGTTTCTGAGATTTTCTAGACTCATTTTTCCAGTGCCATTCCAACTTTGGATAATCGGTCTGCATTTGTACTCTTTATCCTATAGACATGTTCAAGAGTGATGTGAGTGAAATCATAAATTCTTCTCTTGAATTCTTGGAATAGAGGAAGTAAAGTGAAGTTCTGTAGGTTCAAGACTCCATTCATCCCTTGTATGACCAATAGGGAATCCCCATAGATGTGAAGATGAGAAATTCCCTTTCCCGAGCCAAGCATAGGGTGAGCTTGAGAGTTATCATTTCACAAAAAATATTAGTTTCATTTCCTATGCTAGTTGAATGGGAAATGATGTGGTCCCTTGAGAGATATGGAACACCTCCATCTCCTCCCCATGGAGGGTTTCTTTGAGAGGTGCCATCAAAGGCATGTTTATATTTATAGGGTTGTGGGATATCCTTGTAGGAGAGTGGGATTTTGAGTTCTTATAGAAGAATGAGAGGATATTTAGGCTTTGCATAACACATTTTAGTGGAATGATCTCTTTATCTTCAAACAACAATGAGTTCCTTGCTAGACAAACCCCCCAGACAATGGTAAGTGGAAGGGATTTGTAATTTGAGGTTGTTGGTTTTGAGACCTAGTTTTTTAGAGATTCATCTATTAAGTTTCCCTTCCAAGCATTTTTTAGCTCTGTTATTTTTTTTGCTTCCTTCCTTACCTCTTTAGAGTAGCTACAGAACAAGATGAGATGAGAGATTGTTTCAGACTTTGTCTTACATAATCAATATCTTCCCAGACATTCCAAAATTATCTTTTGGATTATAGATTCCCAAGTGAGTGCTTTGTTATTTAAAAGGAGCCACGTGAAGATTTATGCTTTTTTTGGGCATTTGAGTTTCTAAATCTTCCCCCCCCACAAAACTTGTGGATATTCCTTTTCCTCCCAAGCTAGATCTTTGTATCCAAATTGTGTCTCATAATTTGCAGTTGGATTCAGTGACCAAACAAGTTGATCTTCTTCCTCCTCGGTTAGAGTCACAAAGGAGCTTTAGAGGATTTGTGTGTAGTTCTCCCAAGTAGTCTCACCTTCCTTCCTAAGGCCAATTTCTCTCCAAGATAACCATTGCTACTGCCATGTGTCTTTGTTCTAGTGAGATATATGTCTTAATGAATAGTAACCTTTGTTTTGGAGCTCACGAATTAGTTGGGATGAGAGTTTATATGCTTCCTTGCATCCTATCCAAGGGTCTAATCCGATGAGTACTTGTTCTCCCCTTCCAATTTTCCAAATTAGCCAATTTTCCACCACGTGAAAGGAAAAAAATATATCTTTCCAAACATTGTAGCATTTTCAAACTTCTTTTGTGGCTTACAGATCCAATCCACAATGGATTCTTGAGGGAAAATTTTGTCTTTTGTGATGTACCCAAATCCATGTGCCTTGTATGAGCCTCCAAGCATTCTTAGCTGCAAGGGATTTTGACAATAAGAATATGTTCTTGGGCCCCTAGCCTCATGGATATTTTGGTACAACTAGCATTTTCCAAGAGGCTAGTACCATTTTTTTCTTCCCATCTTCTCTAGACCAAAAGAAGTGAAAACACAATTGTCTGATTTTTACCAACATACCTTTCGGGATCCAAGCTAAAGACATCCAATAAACTGGGATGGATTCTAGCATTGCCTTGACCAAGACCAATTAGCCTCACTGAGATAACCAATGATTATACTAGATGTTAACTTTTATTTCTAGAGTTTCCAAGAGCCATATCTAATTTTCTTTCTTGTATTGATTGGATTTTAGATGAAATCCCAGATATTTGATTCCAACATTGAAATCACCTATTTGATAGGAAAATATTTGGGTGATACAAATATTTTCAATCTTTGAGAGATCCTTGAATAACATCGAGGATTTTATAGTATTGATTTGAATCCTTGTGGATTCATAAAAGAGGTCCATAATCTCACGATTGTTTTTATCATGTTTATTGTACCTTCACAAAATATGTGTATGTTATCAACAAAAAGAAGGTGGGCTATGTTACAAGATAGACCCAGATTTATACCTTTGAGACTACTAGTTGCAAAGGTTTCTTTTAAAGATCTGATAAGGCCCTCATCTATCAAAAGAAAGAGAAGTGGTGATAGGGGGAATCCTTGTCTGATTCCATGTTCAAATTTGAAGAAAGGAGATGCAGATCCATTTAGAAGAATGGAAAAGGATGCTAAGCTTATACAACTCAGAACCCATATGACAAAGGCATGGAAAAAACCTAGATGTATGAGCATAAGTCTGAGATACAACGAACTTACTTGATAAAAAACCTTTGAGAGGAATACCTTTAAGTGAGAGCATTTTGGTTTCTAGTTTTAGTTGAGTGAAGCCCTTCTTGTGCAACTCCCACAACTTCATAAATCTATCTTCCTTTCAAAAAACCAAATTACTCCAAAGAAATATAACTTGAAAGGATATCTTTTAGCCCGTGAGCAATAATTTTGGAAATTAATTTTTTCAATACATTGGCAGAGATATATGGGTTTGAAGCTCTCAAATTAAATAGGATTATTAGTATTGGGAATCAGGGCAAGGAAAGTAGTGTTGAAAGCTGCCAGTGTTTGACCTATGGTGCAAGAGTATTTTACCACTTTTAGAAGATCATTTTCGATAAATTTATAGCATCCAAGGAAGAATTCAATAGGAAGTCCATTTGGCCCAATACTTTTGTCCTTTTGAAAGATTTGTAAGGTTTGGAGGAGTTCATCCTTAGTAATTTCAACCATTAGGCCTTGATTGTCCTCTTGATTTACAAAGCTTGGGAAAAAGATTGCTATCTTGAGGATTGTTGCAATACTGGTTCTAGAATATTTCTTAAAAAGAGTGTTGAAGTAATACACCCCTTCTGTTNTAGATTCCCAAGTGAGTGCTTTGTTATTTAAAAGGAGCCACATGAAGATTTATGCTTTTTTTGGGCATTTGAGTTTCCAAATCTTTCCCCCCCACAAAACTTGTGGATATTCCTTTTCCTCCCAAGCTAGAGCTTTGTATCCAAATTGTGTCTCATAATTTGCAGTTGGATTCAGTGACCAAACAAGTTGATCTTCTTCCTCCTCGGTTAGAGTCATAAAGGAGCTTTAGAGGATTTGTGTGTAGTTCTCCCAAGTAGTCTCACCTTCCTTCCTAAGGCCAATTTCTCTCCAAGATAACCATTGCTACTACCATGTGTCTTTGTTCTAGTGAGATATATGTTTTAATGAATAGTAACCTTTGCTTTGGAGCTCACGGATTAGTTGGGATGAGAGTTTATATGCTTCCTTGCATCCTATCCCAGGGTCTAATCCGATGAGTACTTGTTCTCCCCTTCCAATTTTCCAAATTAGCCAATTTTCCACCACGTGAAAGGAAAAAAATATATCTTTCCAAACATTGTAGCATTTTCAAACTTCTTTTGTGGCTTACAGATCCAATCCACAATGGATTCTTGAGGGAAAATTTTGTCTTTTGTGATGTACCCAAATCCATGTGCCTTGTATGAGCCTCCAAGCATTCTTAGCTGCAAGGGATTTTGACAATAAGAATATGTTCTTGGGCCCCTAGCCTCATGGATATTTTGGTACAACTAGCATTTTCCAAGAGGCTAGTACCATTTTTTTCTTCCCATCTTCTCTAGACCAAAAGAAGTGAAAACACAATTGTCTGATTTTTACCAACATACCTTTCGGGATCCAAGCTAAAGACATCCAATAAACTGGGATGGATTCTAGCATTGCCTTGACCAAGACCAATTAGCCTCACTGAGATAACCAATGATTATACTAGATGTTAACTTTTATTTCTAGAGTTTCCAAGAGCCATATCTAATTTTCTTTCTTGTATTGATTGGATTTTAGATGAAATCCCAGATATTTGATTCCAACATTGAAATCACCTATTTGATAGGAAAATATTTGGGTGATACAAATATTTTCAATCTTTGAGAGATCCTTGAATAACATCGAGGATTTTATAGTATTGATTTGAATCCTTGTGGATTCATAAAAGAGGTCCATAATCTCACGATTGTTTTTATCATGTTTATTGTACCTTCACAAAATATGTGTATGTTATCAACAAAAAGAAGGTGGGCTATGTTACAAGATAGACCCAGATTTATACCTTTGAGACTACTAGTTGCAAAGGTTTCTTTTAAAGATCTGATAAGGCCCTCATCTATCAAAAGAAAGAGAAGTGGTGATAGGGGGAATCCTTGTCTGATTCCATGTTCAAATTTGAAGAAAGGAGATGCAGATCCATTTAGAAGAATGGAAAAGGATGCTAAGCTTATACAACTCAGAACCCATATGACAAAGGCATGGAAAAAACCTAGATGTATGAGCATAAGTCTGAGATACAACGAACTTACTTGATAAAAAACCTTTGAGAGGAATACCTTTAAGTGAGAGCATTTTGGTTTCTAGTTTTAGTTGAGTGAAGCCCTTCTTGTGCAACTCCCACAACTTCATAAATCTATCTTCCTTTCAAAAAACCAAATTACTCCAAAGAAATATAACTTGAAAGGATATCTTTTAGCCCGTGAGCAATAATTTTGGAAATTAATTTTTTCAATACATTGGCAGAGATATATGGGTTTGAAGCTCTCAAATTAAATAGGATTATTAGTATTGGGAATCAGGGCAAGGAAAGTAGTGTTGAAAGCTGCCAGTGTTTGACCTATGGTGCAAGAGTATTTTACCACTTTTAGAAGATCATTTTCGATAAATTTATAGCATCCAAGGAAGAATTCAATAGGAAGTCCATTTGGCCCAATACTTTTGTCCTTTTGAAAGATTTGTAAGGTTTGGAGGAGTTCATCCTTAGTAATTTCAACCATTAGGCCTTGATTGTCCTCTTGATTTACAAAGCTTGGGAAAAAGATTGCTATCTTGAGGATTGTTGCAATACTGGTTCTAGAATATTTCTTAAAAAGAGTGTTGAAGTAATACACCCCTTCTGTTGCCATATCATAGAAGATGGTTTCCTTGGATCCATCTACCTTATCTATCCCCCAAATAGTGTTGATATTTTTCTGATTCTTAGCAAAGTGGTGGAAAATTTTGTATTTTCATCTCCGACCTACAACCAAATTTCCCTACTTTTGATTCTCCATTCCTTTTCCTTCTTAAGTAGAATTTTCCTCTATTTTTCAAACAACTTTATTCCATTTTTTTGGTAATTAGAAATAAATCCATGGCCCTCTCGTAGGTAAAAAATTTCCAGTTGGGATTCAATATCCATTAGTAGTTTCTCATCATTCTTTCTCTTATCTCTGGACCATTTAGTGGTAGCTTGTTTTGCTTGTTTCAAAATTTTATGAACTCGATGGGAGTGGATTCCAAAGAGGAGTTTTCAAAGGGTTTCTAGCTCTCTTTAATTTTTTCCAGGAAAGTATCATCCCCCAACCATTCTAGATTTAATTTAAGAGGACTAGGGGGTTTCTCTTAAAGGGAGTCCATTTCCATAAGGTCTGGATTGTGATCTGAGTCTCCACCCATAGAGACCCACTGCTAGAAGTGAATATTTTCTTTAAGAAAGGATTCAAAAATCAGGAAACTATCTATCCATTTTGCAACCCATGCCTCCCCTATTCTCATATTTCTCCAAGTGGTCGACAATTTTTAGGTGGTATACCTAGCAAACCAAAAATTTCTATTTCAGCAATAAAGAACTTTGTTACAAGATCTACTTGGGCTGCCAAACACAAAATTTCCGAGGTGTCTAAGGAGAAGTTTAGATTCACCCCCTAAAACCACTAGACCACTTTGAAGCTAGGGTTTTTCCAAGAGGGCTTCCCAGTAAATTTTCCGATCTAAGTAGGGGCCATAGATATGTATGCATATGATCTCCTTTGCCAGATCTCTTGAATACAAAGAAATTCCTAGTACATAGGGAAAGGCCCAAGAGTTAGAGTGGGCCAACAAATATTTCGTCCAACTAGATATTAGTCCACTTGATCTGCCTTGGGCGTTGATTGAAGTAAAGTCCCATCCTTTCAAAAGTGTACAGGTAAGATCTTTGACAACTTGGTATCCTTTAGTCATTGTTTCTTGAAAAAATGTGATTGAGGGATTATGAGTGTCCACCAATCTTTTTATGGAATTGGTCATTCCTCCGTAGTTTAGGGAGAGGGATATCATTGTGTAACCCATTTTGGGGAATTTTCTCAAAGACCCCCAATCAATGATCATTTCTTTCTAGCTCAGACCTCTAAGGTTGCTTGCTTTTGAGCCAAAGAAAGGAAGGATTTCCTTCCTCTTTGAGTAGGTTTTAATAATTTTTCTTCAAGAGAGTTCCTAGTCCCCTGACAACAACACCCGCAAAATGGGAAGCTCCTCTAACACTGGATCAAAGATTGTATTTGGAAGCTTCAGTGGAATGGGTATTTTTATGAGTGCTAGGGTCCATATNAGGGTCTAATCCGATGAGTACTTGTTCTCCCCTTCCAATTTTCCAAATTAGCCAATTTTCCACCACGTGAAAGGAAAAAAATATATCTTTCCAAACATTGTAGCATTTTCAAACTTCTTTTGTGGCTTACAGATCCAATCCACAATGGATTCTTGAGGGAAAATTTTGTCTTTTGTGATGTACCCAAATCCATGTGCCTTGTATGAGCCTCCAAGCATTCTTAGCTGCAAGGGATTTTGACAATAAGAATATGTTCTTGGGCCCCTAGCCTCATGGATATTTTGGTACAACTAGCATTTTCCAAGAGGCTAGTACCATTTTTTTCTTCCCATCTTCTCTAGACCAAAAGAAGTGAAAACACAATTGTCTGATTTTTACCAACATACCTTTCGGGATCCAAGCTAAAGACATCCAATAAACTGGGATGGATTCTAGCATTGCCTTGACCAAGACCAATTAGCCTCACTGAGATAACCAATGATTATACTAGATGTTAACTTTTATTTCTAGAGTTTCCAAGAGCCATATCTAATTTTCTTTCTTGTATTGATTGGATTTTAGATGAAATCCCAGATATTTGATTCCAACATTGAAATCACCTATTTGATAGGAAAATATTTGGGTGATACAAATATTTTCAATCTTTGAGAGATCCTTGAATAACATCGAGGATTTTATAGTATTGATTTGAATCCTTGTGGATTCATAAAAGAGGTCCATAATCTCACGATTGTTTTTATCATGTTTATTGTACCTTCACAAAATATGTGTATGTTATCAACAAAAAGAAGGTGGGCTATGTTACAAGATAGACCCAGATTTATACCTTTGAGACTACTAGTTGCAAAGGTTTCTTTTAAAGATCTGATAAGGCCCTCATCTATCAAAAGAAAGAGAAGTGGTGATAGGGGGAATCCTTGTCTGATTCCATGTTCAAATTTGAAGAAAGGAGATGCAGATCCATTTAGAAGAATGGAAAAGGATGCTAAGCTTATACAACTCAGAACCCATATGACAAAGGCATGGAAAAAACCTAGATGTATGAGCATAAGTCTGAGATACAACGAACTTACTTGATAAAAAACCTTTGAGAGGAATACCTTTAAGTGAGAGCATTTTGGTTTCTAGTTTTAGTTGAGTGAAGCCCTTCTTGTGCAACTCCCACAACTTCATAAATCTATCTTCCTTTCAAAAAACCAAATTACTCCAAAGAAATATAACTTGAAAGGATATCTTTTAGCCCGTGAGCAATAATTTTGGAAATTAATTTTTTCAATACATTGGCAGAGATATATGGGTTTGAAGCTCTCAAATTAAATAGGATTATTAGTATTGGGAATCAGGGCAAGGAAAGTAGTGTTGAAAGCTGCCAGTGTTTGACCTATGGTGCAAGAGTATTTTACCACTTTTAGAAGATCATTTTCGATAAATTTATAGCATCCAAGGAAGAATTCAATAGGAAGTCCATTTGGCCCAATACTTTTGTCCTTTTGAAAGATTTGTAAGGTTTGGAGGAGTTCATCCTTAGTAATTTCAACCATTAGGCCTTGATTGTCCTCTTGATTTACAAAGCTTGGGAAAAAGATTGCTATCTTGAGGATTGTTGCAATACTGGTTCTAGAATATTTCTTAAAAAGAGTGTTGAAGTAATACACCCCTTCTGTTTCCATATCATAGAAGATGGTTTCCTTGGATCCATCTACCTTATCTATCCCCCAAATAGTGTTGATATTTTTCTGATTCTTAGCAAAGTGGTGGAAAATTTTGTATTTTCATCTCCGGCCTACAACCAAATTGCCCTACTTTTGATTCTCCATTCCTTTTCCTTCTTAAGTAGAATTTTCCTCTATTTTTCAAACAACTTTATTCCATTTTTTTGGTAATTAGAAATAAATCCATGGCCCTCTCCTAGGTAACAATTTTCCAGTTGGGATTCAATATCCATAAGTAGTTTCTCATCATTCTTTCTCATCTCTGGACCATTTAGTGGTAGCTTGTTTTGCTTGTTTCAAATTTTTATGAACTCGATGGGAGTGGATTCCAAAGAGGAGTTTTCAAAGGGTTTCTAGCTCTCTTTAATTTTTTTCAGGAAAGTCTCATCCCCCAACCATTCTAGATTTAATTTGAAAGGACTAGGGGGTTTCTCTTAAAGCCAGTCCATTTCCATAAGGTCTGGATTGTGATCTGAGTCTCCACCCATAGAGACCCACTGCCAGAAGTGAATATTTTCTTTAAGAAAGGATTCAAAAATTAGGAAACTATCTATCCATTTTGCAACCCATGCCTCCCCTATTCTCATATTTCTCCAAGTGGTCGACAATTTTTAGGTGGTATACCTAGCAAACCAAAAATTTCTATTTCAGCAATAAAAAACTTTGTTACAAGATCTACTTGGGCTGCCAAACACAAAATTTCCGAGGTGTCTAAGGAGAAGTTTAGATTCGCCCCCTAAAACCACTAGACCACTTTGAAGCTAGGGTTTTTGCAAGAGGGCTTCCCAGTAAATTTTCCGGTCTAAGTAGGGGCCATAGATATGTATGCATATGATCTCCTTTGCCAGATCTCTTGAATACAAAGAAATTCCTAGTCCATAGGGAAAGGCCCAAGAGTTAGAGTGGGCCAACAAATATTTCGTCCAACTAGATATTAGTCCACTTGATCTTCCTTGGGCGTTGATTGAAGTAAAGTCCCATCCTTTCAAAAGTGTACAGGTAAGATCTTTGACAACTTGGTATCCTTTAGTCATTGTTTCTTGAAAAAATGTGATTGAGGGATTATGAGTGTCCACCAATCTTTTTATGGAATTATTTTTTAAGGAATTGGYCATTCCTCCGTAGTTTAGGGAGAGGGATATCATTGTGTAACCCMTTTTGGGGAATTTTCTCAAAGACCCCCAATCAATGAYCATTTCTTTCTAGCTCAGACCTCTAAGGTTGCTTGCTTTTGAGCCAAAGAAAGGAAGGATTTCCTTCCTCTTTGAGTAGGTTTTAATAATTTTTCTTCAAGAGAGTTCCTAGTCCCCTGACAACAACACCCGCAAAATGGGAAGCTCCTCTAACACTGGATCAAAGATTGTATTTGGAAGCTTCAGTGGAATGGGTATTTTTATGAGTGCTAGGGTCCATATGATGATCAATGTAGGTAGCATAGGTCTTTGCAAAATTGTTTTTTTTTTGTTATAGGGTCCAGTCCCTTTAAAGGGATTAGGGGAGGGGACTGGGAAGATTTTATTCCAGAGAGGGTAGATAGAAAGTCCCCTAGAAGGGCTGCCACCTATGAGGGTAGGTCTACCTCCCAATAACCAAAACAAATATTCTCATAATTTTGTAAAGGAACAGGGGGAGAGGTAGAATCTGGCTTACCCGAGCATTCTAGGTTGCAATTGGATGAATCCAGGGGATCTTTGAACTTTCCTATTTGGTCCACCTCTGGTGTTGAAGCCAAAGTTTTGATATTTGATGGGACTTACTCATTCTGCACCTTATTTAAATGTGATTGGGTTGAACCTCATATTCCTTATTTTCCTTACAAACCCATACCTTTTTGTCTAAGAGGAAGGGAGGAGTCCTTTTCCAGATGACCGTAGTAATTGAAATGGCCACATTTGAAGGGAATTCCTTCATAATCAAGAGATTGATAGTAATTGGATTGTTAAGGAAAGATATAAAATAATCTTACTCAAGCATTTTCAGATCTTGCTTGGCTAAGGCAAGATATACGGGAATATCACCCTATGTTTATAGCCTCAAAATTTGTTTCCTAATCCATGACTATTAGTTACAAGGGCTTAGGCTTATTTTCTTATAAATAAGAGATCGTTGTAAAATTCAACATTTTTATATAATTTTCTGAATACAACAGATGCAAAAGTAATTGTGGAGACAAAAGAAAAAATACCAAGTCACATATTAACACATATGAGACAGAATAGCAATCGCTTATTTCATTCCAATAAACCAAAAGAGTCGTTCTCTTTACAAAAATCCATGAGGGAGTTTGGACCAAAGTCAAACTTAGATGTCCCCGATGAAAACCATGCAAAAGGACTTCTGACAGAAAGTAAAAAATTGAACTTTAAAAGTTGGATCAGCTTGCCACAGATTGTTGCCCACTCGACTCTGCACAATATCCTTTATCAGTCATGAAATTTAATTCATAAACAGATAGGTCTACACAGACTATCAAAGATAGATCAACACCTTTGAAAAACAAGTGTCTAAATGATGTAATTCAGCCTTGAATCTTGTTGTCTACAATCAGACCCTGTTGTCATAAAAGAGAATTAGGCTTTTAATGAATTAATAATGAATGAAAACTGAACTATCTCAATAAAACTCAAGAACAGACCTTAGTATGCTTTCTCCTTCTATCATCCTCTTCTTCTTCCTTCTCTTTTTGCCTTTAAACAATCAAAATTAGTTGAAGTATTCCAACTACCTCTTTTAGTTAAGTTAACTAAAACTCAAATAACTTTTAGTTTAGGGGAAAAATTAATATAATCGTAATAAGGGTCTTTAATAAATAATAACTAGTAGGTGGGACCCCTTGTGACTCCCTTTAGTTTCTTAAGAAAAATAAACATAACTAGTCAATTAATCAACACATCCCTCCTTGTGGCTCCCATCATCATTCTCATAATTTGAAAATTAAATATCAATGATATTTTAAACCATATCCAAAAATATAATGTCCAAAATATCCAAAAATAGTGTGTTGTCCAAAAACTTCAGAAGTAAACTGTTCTCAACAATCAATAATAACATAACTCAAAAACCATATTTGCCACTTTGGGAGGTAATTTTCCTTTTGTTGTTGATGTCTCCCTTTGACTTTTCTGAATTAGCCTTAGGTTGTGTGGAGCCTTTAGGCTTGATCTCACTGATAACATGAGACCAGTCATCTCTCAAGTGCATGCAGGATGAAACAAATTTGGCTGAATCACTAGAGGGAGAGGAGGGGGCAACATCATCTTTTCCTTTATCATGCGTGTGGTCGGCTTCGGTTTTGAGTCTCTTGCTTGCGTGGGAAGACTGTACATGTGAGCGTGTAGGGGAAATTTGGACATTTGGGTTAACCGGTGGAGGAGGAGTGAGTAGAGACAAATTGGGCCAGCCATGATGTTGGGAGACTGTTGGGTGAATAATCTCTTACCATC
>JZKD02S1315316.1:27239-39577 GCA_000966675.3 Picea glauca
GACACTTCACACGTGTCAGTCTTGTATAAATAAAGAGGCCAACACCTCACTTAGACACACAACTCACTTGCTCATTTGAGAGACAAGTTTTGGAATTGCAGTTGGAGAAGAAAGAGAGAGAGTGGCGCATCTTTTGGAGAGGATCTTCTGTATTAGTTTGAGTTATCTCTTGGCATTGTATTGGCTATCTATAATAAGGAAGTTTTGCTGAGTTTTCTTCCCCTAGAGGGTTTCCCAGGATAAATGTTGCATCTCTTGTGATTGTGTATTTCTCAGTGATCTTGTCTTTATGTTGTTGTTATCTATTGAAAGGCAAAGAACTATAATAATGGCATAAACATTAACAAGGTATCAGAGCCAAGCTGAAGAGAGCATCTTTCGCAAGAGAAAAACGTCACTGTTGTCATACATGCAAATTAGAGATTTTTGATGGTGAAGCTTTTCAGCCCCAAAACCATCTAGAAAAGTGCGCCCTCCCTCAAGGATTACTTTGGCATCATCAACGCACCTTTTCAGTGGGTGGATCTCCCGAAAAGTGAAACCCTAGTTCATCTGTGAAAAGTTACAAAAAGTGTTTTGTCCAAGGACCAAAATATCAAAAAGTGAAGCTCATAGCTTCATGTACAAAAGCATCAAGGATGTTGCTCGTTGTAACAAACAACTACCCTTGCCACTCTACGGAGCAATCGACCAATAGATGCAGATACACCAACTGTATGGCATTGATAGTGCCTAGGAAGTTCATCTATCATGGCATCAGGGATATTCATGGTTAATCCCTCTAGGTTCTGTTCAATCACCTTGAGATCCACAATGGACACTCCTGTTATAAAACCTCTCTCTCCTCGCCTCTGAATGGGAGATGATCTTGGAGGATGATAAGGCCTTGTGTCTGCATTATTGAGAGCACTTTATTAGTCTTGTATAGATGACATAAAACATTTTATATAATTAAAATATCAAAAACATCATAAAATGAAAATTTTCCTTCTTACCTATGTCTCCCCACTGAGATCCCTCAGGAGGATATAAGTCAATATCCCCATGGAAATCCGTCCTGATGTATGCATAGTACTCAACCATGATTGGAAGAAAACATCGTCATACTTGATGATAGGCACACCACCGTGACGAGCCACCAAGTCCACCCACCTTTTCATTTGTGGATCTTGTGGAGTGGGTATTCCCCACTCCACCTGTAGATGTAAGATGAGGACCCTCTCCAAGAAGGACACCAAAATTCACCCAAAAGTAACAATAAACCAATAAAAACAAAATTTTAAACCGTGAAAAGATAAAGAGGCAGAAGGTTACCTTTTTGATGAAGACGGTTTGTGAAATGATCCTCCAGGCGCTCCAGAATCAACAGTTGAAATTTGGGAGAAAAATAGAGTTTTGGGCACTATTTGGGTAAAATTGTAAATGAAATGGTAAAAAGGGTTGTTTTGACCTATTTTATTGTTTTTTACCATATTTTATTGCAAAATTAAATTATTTTTTATATTTTACCCATGCCCTAAAGTCTAACAACTTTGTGAAGTGTCTAAAGTCTAACAACTTTGAGAAGTGTTTTCTTTTATGAGATGTTTGACTGGGATCCACTATTTTTTATTGTTTTTGTGTGTTTCTCTTATGAACATATGTTTTTAGGGTTTTTTAGGAAAAACTCTAAGCACAGTCTTAATTCTTCCTCACACTCATGAAACCATGAGAATGCAATCGAGTAATCTTTTGTCATTTTTTGAACTTGCATTGGTAATATGAAAAACGAACCCTATGGAGTATCCTTCAAGCTCTTTTCAAGCTCCCTAAAACATGAAAATATATTCAAGTGACCTTTTTCTTTTCATGCTCGTAAAAGTATTTGAAGAAAATGTTTGATGAGCGGTAAATTATCTCTTTTTTGGTCTCATCAGACTAACTTATGAAAAATGACCTTATGGAGTTCTCTTTAAGTGTTTTTCAGACTCTCTAAACATGAAAAACCCCCGATTTTTATTTCTTTGGACTCATTAAACAAGCATCGAAAGACCCATATGGGATCGAACAACTCCTTCTTAGGGTTCGTTAAAAATACTCTGAGGGACTCATCCAAAAGATGAGCTTACAACACAAGCATATGGTATCTTCCTCAAGCTTGCATAAAAATAAAGAGGTACTTGCCATAAATGATGGGGGGAAATTGGGAAGAAATGTGTCGTATTTGTGTTAGTGGCAGTAAAGTTTCTCTTGAACATGACACCCCCCTTTGTCTCTCGTTTGACCATCCACAAGTTCATATGTTGGGTTCTCCTTTGAGTCAATGCTGCCAAGACAATTGTCGTGTCATTCATATGTTTGAGAGAAGTCCAACCTAAACTAGCCTTCTATCGAGTTGGCCATTTGCAGTTATAATTTTTTTACCATGTCGACCTTCCCTGAGTCAGTTCCGAGTCACTTCGTACTCTGATCTACTTCAAATCTATTACATATTTTGTGTCATTGATGGGGGATACATCAAGGCTATCCTATGAAAAGTCTTTTCCTATCGAATTCAACTCATTATCTGGTAACAAGACTTAGAAATCACATTGGTACCTTGGAACCTGCATGCCTCAATGGCAGGTTTCCTCACTTTCAAGAGTGGGTTCACATCATTGGCCCCTGATTGGAATATTCCATCAAGTGTTCGAATTCAAATCATTCATTCACACTCATTGGATTGTACTAGAGTACCTTGGCATTCATTGACATCAATGGTGATTTCCCTTGCACTTGTTAATGGTTTTCATTAATGACCGGTAATCAAGTGGTTCTACCATGTTTGACTCTGACACCTGTAATCACATGGCTAGATTTGTACTTAGAAACGATGGAATTGAAGAACTTGGATCTTATCATATCGTTCCAGGTTGCGATGGAGTATTCATAAATTTGTACTGACACACAGATCCATTGTGTATGTCTCGTGGCTATGTTCGAATTTGAATTCTTTTAGAGCATAGATCCACAGTGTATTCTTAGTGGCTATGTTGAATCAAGATGACATGGATCCACAGTGTATGTTTAGTGGCCATGACTCACTTGAAAATTATTATTAGAATCACTTGTAGTATGAGTATGGGAATGCCTACCTCAGAAGATGGTATATTATTATGCAGATGCTTGATTGTTTACAGGTTCCCGATCTATGTGCTCCTTGTTTTCAACACACACATTCTACAAAGTATTTCAGTTGTCATAGGTTCCAACTTAATACTTTGGGGGGAATTCTGTTACACATTATTTTGGTCACCCCAATGATCAACTGACGACATGTGATTAACTCACTTCCATGTTCCTTGAAAATATTAAAAGAGACTTTCTCCAAGAGAAAAGTGGTTTGTTTTTCCTCCCTCAAAAACTATGACAAGGAAGATCGTCGCACCCTTCTCTATGCTTAGGGTGCAGCAACGCTTGATCGTTGCACTCTGCACCAAATATGAACTATGGTGTCATCACAAGCTTCATGTACATAGGGTGCAACGATGCTTAAGCAAGGGAAAAATTAAAATTCACGAATGTTCTAGAAGGGAATCTTCTAGAAGATGAGGTGGCCTTCGATCGGTTTGGATCTTACTCACTTCTCTGATTTAATGGGATCATCCTAATATCCTCATTCATCCCTCTTTCACACTATATAAGGAGGGATCTCTCGTGGAAAAGGCTAAGGTTTCCATATGCATGAAGAGTTCTGCTATAGATTATGCTTGAGATAACTTTGCTTTAGCTATCTAAGTCAGATTGTGGATCTTCTTCATCAAAGGCATTGGAGCAAAGGTGTGTGTGTTGGATCAAAGAGCCATTGAAAGGGATCTTGCAACATCAAGGCATGGGTTGTATTCTCCACTCTCCATTTTAATATAATGCAACAATACATTTCTTCCCTATAAAGGTGTCTTGGCTTTTATTGTATAACTCTTTGATCTTATACATAGAATTCATTGGAATATATATATCTTGGTTCTCTCTCTCTTTCTTGGTTTTTTCTTCTTAAAAAAGTTCTCCATCCCGCAAATCCAAATATGGAGCGACAAGGATGACACTAGAAAGGATCAAGCGTCATTTAAAAGGTATGTCACTCATTCCTCTCTGAACTAGTTTATATGACAATAAAGTCTAAGGCGTAGTTTGTATTATGTCTTGTTTTGTTCTAGCTTCTTGTGGAAGTTAGGGAGATTAGTTTGTGTCCGCATTTGCCAATTTGTATGATAACAGTGGTGGGACCAATTTCTTTTTAGATGGAGGAGGAGAAGTTTCCTGTGGCTGAGGGGTTGGGGATTTATTTCTTCTAGTGTATGTCAAATATTCCCTCTTCCTTAGTTCCTTCCTCTGATATTCTTTCAACTAATTTAAAACCCAGAGTCTCCCCTCTCTTTCCCCATATCTTTTGGCTTCGTCTCAATATTTTCCTGTGTGATATCTTCCTCTTGGAAGTTACAGATCATATCCATGAAGTTCATACTATCAGGAGAATCTTCGTCTTGTCAGGGACACTCATCCTCTCGGTGAGGTTCATGGCACAGAGAACACCACCATGTCTTCTCTATGTTAACCATTCCAATTGGGTTCAAAGTGTTATGGGCCTTTGCCTCTTGTTGAGGCCTTGGTTTCCAAACTGTGGCATCTCTCTATTGTCTAGAAAACTGAGGTCTGGGGATGGATTGATTCCTTTCCACTGTGATTAATTTTCCCATGATCTGATTTTGATCCTAGATGAATTTAGTACTCATCTAATCTATCTTATGAGTCAAGAGGGAAATTGGATCAGGAGCACTTCTATTGGAAACCTTAGTCTTTGATCTTTCCTTGACATGAGGACACTAAAAAGGATCAACCTTTGAGTCAAGGAGATTTTCTTCAATCTTTGCATTGTACTCCTTGACTTGTGCCAAGGTGGTGGGCTTCTTTTTCTTCAGAATGAAACGAAATTTTGCATTGAATGCATTCATATAGATGAGACAAACGACTGCAGTTGTAGGGTGGAAATCTATCAGGATTTGACTGTAGAATATATCAAACATGTTGTCAAATTCACTCACTGCTCATTCTCCTTCTTATTTATCTAATTGAACTAAGCTATGAGCATCCCATGGTCTTTCTTAGTTGTCTATCTATAATTGAATAACATGGAAAAGTCCTCATGAGATTCTATGTGATTGTCAGGTAAGCCTCTAAACCATCTCTAAGTGTCTTTAGTCAAAGATGAGTCTAGTAGCTTCATTGCTACATCTTCATGTTCTACTTCCGCATTTTCCATGTCTTTTCCTGTGGCATAGAGATGATCATCAACAGTGATCACATTGTTTCCTGGAAACTTTGGAAACCATTTACGAGACTCTTGTGGCATGGTATTGGGATGTCCGAGGATGGTGGCCATGTTCAGGGGAATGTAGAGATATTTTTCCCAAGAGTGAGCCATTGGAGCAAGGGAAAGGGTACCTTGAAAGAGGCTTTTGAAAATGGGAGACTTAAGAGGAGTCCTTCTTTGGTAAACCTTAGAAGGTTTGAATCTCCCTAGTGGAAAAGGATTAATGGAAGATGGATTCTAGGAAGGTGGAGTCGCCATATGAGCTTCAAGAAGATCTCATCAAAGGTGGAAGGGGAATGTCCTTCAAGTGGAGTCACTAGACAAGCTAGGGGTAAAGGATTTGGGATGATATCTTGCCAAAGTGTCGTTAGGGTTCATAAGAGGATTCAAAATCCTCCTTGAAAACGACACCAAAATGTTATCGTACAAGTTGTAGTTTGGAAAAAGCTTGACCCAAACCTTAATATGGAGACAACTAAGAGAAAACCTACCCACTATCACCTTAGATAGGTATTCTCGTCACTTTATAGGTGAAGTGATCACCTCAAGGGGGGAATATTGGGTGGCTCTAGGGGAAAATGAGATGACAAGTGAGATGATGAAATTAATGCCCCTATAGGTCAATTTTCTAGATAGAAGAAGGCTTGAGAATGAGTCTATGAAGTTGTTTAAGGTTGCCAAGTCCTTGGGTACCTGTTGAAAGTGTTTATACCTGCCCGAGACACAAGAAAATACAAGTATGCACGTAATATATCAAGTGGAAAAGAAAATTAAGCTTGATATCCCTAATTGCATCAGTAAAGAAATATATATATCAGTAATGAAATCAAGTAAATACTGCAGATTTAACCACTTAAAGCATCAAATATTAGTTGAGTTATGAAGCATAAAACATGTAGATAAGTTCTCAACACTTTAGCACAAATTTAGTGGTATTAGATGGCTATAATGATAAGTTTTCATAGTATATTTATGACAACCAAGTGGTTGTAGCAGTAATTTTCTGCAGAAGCAACTTTTAACCACGAAAATAAGCAAGAAATCCAACCAAAAGTTCACCAATTAGCAACACAATGAAAATAATGGGTTACTAGCAAATTTCCACAATCAAATTGCAAGTTAAAGTCAAGAAAAGAAGATGTTTTTATACAACCCTAATGGCTGCAGATTTTAATGAGTTATATCTCTAATAAGACCAATCCAATCGAGACGCCTTATTGGCCTTAACAAGCTCTTAGCATGCAAACACATTTCCAACTTAAACAATTTCAATATCTCGTCAAAACACATTTACCAATGCAAACATTTTATTTATCCAATGAAAAAATAAGATTAGTTCCTTTAAAATATGGGTGAATGGAGTCTTTAAGTACAAGTTAGACTAAGAAAATCCCTAGGGGTGTAAATACTCTTACTCCCTAGGGCATGCCAAAAAAAACTAGGGAAAATCTAGGAGGGTGTACACACTCGTACTTCTCCTAGAAACCCTTGCAAAAATTACTTATAAACTTAGCAAATAATATGAATCTTAATGGAGGGTGTATACAACATACTCCTCCTAGGGTTTCAACCAACAATGACCAAGAAAAAGAAACAAAGAACTAACTAATGCAGATTTTCCTTACCAATTCCAAGAGATAGAGAGATCAAACCCTAGTTCACCAAGTAAATTACCATTCAAGACTAAGAACATAAGCCTCCAAGAGGTGTGAACCAGTTAGCCTCATCCATTAACCAAGAGATAACACCAAAACTCATTTTCAAGAGAGCGTGATACCAAAATGCTCAATTATAGCAAAAAATTCAGCCAATATGTCTTCTCACAATGGGAGAGCTATGGTGAAAAATGAAATAGAGATGATCTCTATTTATACAAATTGTCTAAACATAGTTTGTCCAAAAACCTTAGGGTAAAAACCAAGACAAGGGGTCAACATCCCTTACCTTTCCCCTTTACAAAAATAATATTATTTAATTCATACTTTGCACATAAAATAAACCCTAGAAACATGATGACACCCTTCTTTTGGGCAACGATTGGCACTTTTGGTCAAGATTTTGTGTTGGAGGAGGGAGTGTTAGGCCTCCAAAGGCCAATATTCTTCAACCAAAGCATTATTCCATGATCCATGGACCTCTTTCCTCAAAACGTTCCAAATTTCCATCAACACCACCAAACCCTATCCATAGGGTGACGTTTTGACCCTTTTAATCAATTTGTTTGGCATGTAGGGGATGGAAAAGATTCTCCAAGGTGTCCTATAGGCCTCTAAAGGACTGTCATAATCATTTGAGAGTGGGCCCTTGGAATCCAACTTGTGGGCTTCAAGCCCTATGGAAGCCCAAGCTGAGCTTGTTCTTCTAAAATTGTCCACTAACTAGGTCTTGCAAAGACAAATGGATATGCTCTCGACGGATCTCAAGTCAAATGCATCATGATAAGTAAATCAAATAAATAAAAGAGCCATCTAAGCATGTACATACAAACCACCTCATCAAAATAAACTAATGCTCAAAGACCTATGCAATTTGCCAAGTTTAGGTATGGGAGGGATGACCAAACGACCCATTGGGTGAATCGTTCCTCAAGTTTTAGGATTGTTTCCCAAGGGGACCTCTTTCTAAGTCATGTGGATGAGATGTCATGAACGGGGGGAAGAATTTTGGGCATGGGGTTCATGACATGCAAGGGGTTGTAGTAAATCATCAGTTTCAGTTTTTATGTAGAGATTGCTATCAACAATACCTTTCTTGAATCCTTTGTCTTGTAAAAAATTGTCGAGTCTATAATACCAAGCCCGTGGTGCTTGTTTCAGTCCATATAAAGCCTTCTTCAACTTGCATATATAATCAGGGTTATCTGTCAATGAGAATCCTTCAAGTTGCTCCATATATACTTCTTCCTCTAGATCTCCATTAAGAAATGTTGACTTAACATCCATTTGATAAACTTTAAAGTTATTATGACATGAATATGCATGAAACATTACGATGGCTTCCAATCTTTCCACTGGTGAAAAAGTTTCATCAAAATCCTGACCTTCAACTTGTGCATACCCTTTACAGACCAATATGGATTTATTTCTAACAACTTGTCCTTTTTCATTCATTTTATTTTTGAACACCCATTTGGAACCTATTACATTCTTGTCTTCAGGTCTAGGAACAAGCTTCCAAGCATTGTTCTTCTCAATCTAATCAATATTTTCATTCATATCTCTAATCCAATCATTATGTTGGTTGGCTTCATCAAAATTTTTAGGTTCAGCCATAGATAAAAAAGCAACATGGGATTGTTCTGAGTCTTTAATCAATTTCCTTCTTCTCTGAACTCCTTTATTTATATTTCCAAATATCTGATTTTTAGGATGATTCTTTCTAACAATTCTGAGAGGTAATTTTGCTTCTTTCTGTTGATTTGTGTCAGTTGGAGTATTTGTATCTTCATTTGATTCAAATTCTTCTCTTTCTGATCCTTAGACTTGTTCATCTTTGTTTTCAATTATATCTTCTGTGCTTGGTTCAACGTTGCTTACATTTCCTATCGAGATTTCTTCATCAACTTTTATGTCAATATAATCAACCAATTTATGCAGCCTCTTATTGTAGCATCTGTAATCTTTACTGTTTGTAGCATAACCTAAGAATATACATTCATCAGCCATGTGATCATATTTACCAATATTTTCATCATTATTCTTGATATAACATTTACTCCCAAAGACTTTAAAATGCTTGATTGAGGCAAGTCTTCCAAACCATAGTTCATAAGGAGTCTTGTCACTGTGTGGCCTGTAATGAGCTTTGTTATGAATGTGAACAGCTGTATGAATTGCTTCCACCCAATATGTATGAGGTATGTTCCTTTCATTCATCATTGATCTTGCCATTTGTTGTACTGATCTATTCTGCCTCTCAACAACTCTATTTTGTTTTGGAGTCCTTGGAATTGTGTACTCTCTTTTGATTCCATGTTTATCACAAAACTCTTTGAAGTTCCATGAGATAAACTCTCCGCCTCTATCATACCTTACTGCTTTCAATCTTTTTCCTGTTTGATTCTCATTTAGAGACTTAAACACTTTGAATTTTTCAAATGCTTCATATTTTTCCTTCAAAAAGGCAACCCATGTTAGTCTCGAATAATCATCAATAATCAACATAAAATAATTTTATTTTCCTGTACCTTCTTTCCTTTATGGTCCACATAAATCCATATGTACTAACTAGAGAATTTTTTCTCTTGAAGGAAAGTTTTTAGATTTGAACTATGTCCGAGTAAGCTTTCCTATCTGGCATGGTTTACAAACATAATCATATGGCTTTGATATCTTTGGAATATCCTTTACTACCTCACTATTTTTGAGCTTGATTATATGATCAAAATTTAAGTGTCCAAGTCTCCTATTCCATAGCCAACTTTGATCATACTTGCTTAAGTTGCATTCTTCTTTTTCTTCTTTTAACACAGACATTGTTTTCTATTCTTATCCCTTTTGCAACTAACTATCCTGAATTCACATATTTTATTCTACAATATTTAGAAGTAAAAACAACTTCACATCCTTGGTCACGGACTTGAATGACACTAAGAAGATTAAGTTTCAGACCTTCTACAAACAACACATCTTGAGCTTTCCCTTTGCCATTACTCAAACTTACCATTCCTTTACCTTTTCTTTTTTCTGGTGCATCATTTCCAAAAGTTACATTCCCTGATTTGCTTTCACTTAGAGTTAGAAACTTACTTTTGTCTCCAGTCATATGTTTGGAACATCCACTGTCAATATACTAGGGATTCTTTTGTTTTTGGGTTGATAACACTAGTCTACAGTCGTCATCTTCTTTCTTCTTCCAAATCCTGAAATTTTCAGTAGTAGGATTCGAATCTGGCTTAAAATTCCTTAAGCGACAATCTGCATCTTTATGTCCATAGTTATGACAAATGTAACATTCTAGTTCACTGAATAACAAATCATAACGATTGTTATGCTCATAACTATTGTTATATTTTACCTGCGTCCTTCCTCCATCCATCACATGATTTATAGTATGTGGTCATTTGTTTCTTGGCTGTCTCAATATTTGTTGTGGCAGATAATTATTCCTTGAGTACCTTGATTTCAAATATATAGATCTTAAAGAATAGTTTACAGCTTTGTGACCAAAGTTAGAACAGAAAAAACAATAACCATAGAAAAAACCTTTGTACCTTGAAAAAGGTTGTAGTTGATTTCTTCCATGCTGATGATTTCTTTGATTAGAAAATGTGTTTGTGTTATTTCTTTGATCTACAGATTCGGTTCTGGTACTTTTTCTTTCATTCCTTCTTGGTGACTGATTTTCTTTCTTTGTTTCTGCAGAGTGGTTGTTGTCAATGATTGTAGTTTTGACAAACTTGATGGATTCTGTATTACTTGGATGATCACTACTTGATCCTTCTTCATAGCCCAAGCCAGCTTTCAACTTTGGATTCCTTTGTTGATTTAGAATGGAAGTTAATTCTTCTGAGGATTTAATACTTGGAAGATTTTGGTGATACAATGCCTTAAACTTCTCCATTTCTTTTATGGTTTTTACTATCTCTTCTTCTAAGGATTCACACCTCGCTTTCTTCTCTAAAAACTATTGTTTCAGTATGTCTTCTATTTTCTTTACCTCTTCTAAATCCACTTTTAGTAGAGAAAAGTTTTTATCAGGGTTTTCACCATTCATTTTAAACTGCATCAACAATTGTTTTTGTTTTCTCTTCTTACATCTGAGTCTGTCAATTTCTTCCAAAGCACTGATTAATTCACCTTCCATATACACCACAGCTTCTTCATCATCCATTTCACCTCTTGTGTGTTCATCATAAATATCTCCCATAGTCATAAGCATAAAATCATTCACTTTGTTTTCACATGATGAATCACTATCTATGTCTTCTGAGGAATTGTCATTGTTTGCACACAAACTTTTCTTTTTACTATATTTCTTGAAATTGTACTTCTTTTCATCATCAGAGTTCTGGTCCTTTTTCTGATGGGGACACTTAGATGCAAAATGACCTATCTTACCACAGTTAAAACATTTGAAGGGAAGCTTGCCTTGATATTTCCCTAATCCTTTCTTTAACTTTCTCACAAATTTTGCCTCAATATCATCTAAATCAGAATCAGTATTCTTGTATACTTTAAAAGATGCTTCTCTAGTAATGGATTTATCTTTGTTGATTCTCATTTCATATGCAGTTAGAGTTCCTAGGAGTTGATCAATGGACATATTTTTAAGATCATTTAGTTCTTCTATTGCAGAGACTTTTGGATTAAATTTATTAATCAGAGATCTTAGAATCTTTTGAACTAAAAATGATTCTTCAATCTTCTCAACAAGACCCTTCATGGCATTCACAAGCTCTTCAAATATTAAAAAATACTTGCTAACTTTTTCATCTTCATTCATCTTTAGTTGTTCAAACTTCAACCTATATGTTTGGAGTTTGGCATCTTTTACTTTCTCATTTCCTTCATAATTGTTCATAAGTTTATCCCACATAGCTTTAGCATTTTCAAGATGCATCACCTTTACAAAATCAGCTTCACCAAGTCCATTCAAGATAGCATTCATTCCCTTAGCATTAAAGCTAAATTCTAACTTATCATCCTTGGAATCCAGCACAACAGGATTTGTATATCCAATCTCTACTACATCCCAAACATCATCACCTAAGGCCATTAGGTATGTTCTCATTCTAACCTTCCAATAGGCAAAATTTGTTCCAAAAAATAGATGAGTCTTACTGCTGGAAGTCCCTTCATGACTTGTAATGTTTAAGCTTAAATATCTACCTATAAAAAAAAGGAACCGCCGCTAATACCAATTTTTAAAATTACCAAAACAACTGGGGGGGGTGGGGGGTGAATCAGTTGTTACTGTGCTTAAACAATTTTAAGTCTATTAAACCATTTTTAATCTTTCATCAAGTGACCATCAATATTATACATCATATGAACAACATAAATAATGA
>JZKD02S1315316.1:39627-79788 GCA_000966675.3 Picea glauca
CATCAATATTATACATCATATGAACAACATAAATAATGAGCATCAATCACACATAAGATATACACAGAGACAGATTTTCACGAGGAAACCCATAAAGGGAGAAAACCTCTTCTTCGAAATGATAGGCAGTCTTTTAAATTATGTACATCATCTATGTTTGAGCACCAACTCAAAGTGAGGCTACTACCTCTTTTTTACAATATCCAACTTGTTGAGAGCACCAACTCTTTGGTTTCTCTAGTACCCACTAGAAGTAAGCACCAACTCCCTAAATATTCCAGCGCCAATTGGATTTATACAAGCACCAACTTGTATACAAAAAACTCTGTGTTTTCCGGAGCACCACCCTGCCACTCTATTTTTCTAGACACAACTAGATGGATGATACAACTTCCAATATTCAAGCACCAATTTGAATATCAGAGGACCACAGTCCCCCCTAGCACCACCCTTCCTCCCTGATTATGCATAATTGATTGACAAACAAGCAATACAGGTATTCCAATTCTTACCCCTTCTTCACTGTTCTACAATTCGTCTCTGGTTCAAAAATTGTTCTGCAGTTCTTCTCTGCTACATGCTATTCTGCTATTATGCTCTTGCTTCTGTCTGTTTGGAGACTGTTACTCATCTCTGAGTTTTATCTCATGCTCTCCATTCTATCATTTTACCCTTCTTACAATTCATCTCATTGTTTCGGTTAGAACAACCAACCTTACACAGTCGTTGCATCTCGCCTTTTATACTCATCAACCTCATCAGCTACACCTCGAATCTCCTTGGGCAAAGACAAAAACTTCTCAGCAACTGTATCACCAACCGATCAAGAACCCTGATTCGATTTTCTAACTAAATTGTAACTGAACTTATTAATCATGAAAATAAATGATGACCCTTCGATCATATTCTTGATTAACTTGCACCGTTGGATTACCAATGATGGATCTCGCGCCTACTCCATATGCTCACTGGTTGTGACCACGGGCCTAATCATAATGCCTTTCTCATTTCGCATTTCAGCAATCCTGTGTCGAAGCGTGTCGACACTCCAAGTTGCGATCGTCGAAAAAGAGCTTAGCTCTGCTAGGTCCACCTTCTCATATGATCACCGATGGTGACCACAGCCTACACAAAAATGGCATTTTCACATTTTGCATTTCAGCAATCCAGAGGTGAAGAGTCTTGACTCTTCATGTTGAAATCTCCGAAAAGGGGCTTAGCTCTACTAGCTCCTCCCTATCACATGACCACTGGCGGTGACCTGACACTTATCCACAAAGCGCTTTGTAATTCGCAAATTCATGAATCCTATGGTGAAGAGTCTCGACTCTTCATGTTGAGATCGTCGAAATGGAGCTTATCTCCTTCCCCTCATGTGACCACCGACAGTGACCACAGGCTGGGCCAAAAGGTGATTCACGATTTCACATTTCAGTATTCTTGTTGTGAGTGTCCTTGACACCTCCAACTCCCGGTATCTAAAACTCTGAAATGGAGTTAGATCAACGGTCCACAATCTTGATGATTCGACGATCCAGATATTTTCGTGATCTCGCATATCGCAAGTTCCTGCCATGAGTTGCTTCCTTGACTCCTCCACCTATCGGTATCTGAAACTCTAAAAAGAAACCTTTGTCATGGTATAATCTATCACCACGTGTCCCTCTTGGATCAGTGATCCAGATCTTATCACGAGTTGGAAGGTTAGAGCACTGCCTTCCTTTGACTTTCTAGTCAGCGAAATGTTAATCCCTCGCCACGTGTACTCCTCGACGATGGATGGCCCTCCTGCTTTCGAGACTTTGTAAGCCCGCTTCATATTCTACCTAAAGATCATGCTCCTTCTTCTGGATCCAATGATGGTCAGTCCTCACGCTCAGATCCAACATCTGATATTTGTTCTCCTCTTTTGCATGTTCCTCCTATCTGTATTCAGATTTGACGGTCATCGGGAATTCAGGATGGGTGATCCAACGATCATTGTTGCTCCTCACTGTTGATATTTCCATTGCCATGCCATCATCGCTCTGCTGAACGTGTTGATCTTTTCCATCAATGACAAAACACGCATACTCTACCTCTGTCTGAAAACATGCGTACACGAGGGGCCTAGAATTCCTCCGCCACCTTCACCGGGAGGATCTAATCATCATGTCCCAAGTAGATCCAATCCAATTGGAGGCACAATTCATTATGCCACTTTTGGTTTTCAAATTCTTGTTGGAGGTCAACCTCAAGTTGGGGGTCATAACCTAGTGTATGGGAAATATATCACTGGATTACATTCTCAACCTTGGAAATTTCCTTTCCAAGGAAATCAACAACCACCTGAGGGGAAACCTCCTCAAGTTAATTATTTTGTACCCCCTAATCCCGGTCAACCATATCCAGGTTCTATGAATCCTACCTAGGTTCAAGGTTTTCATTCTAATGCTCCTTCCCAAGGAATCTTACCCAATCAACCAACTCAAATTGGCTATTTGACTCAAAACCCTCCACCACTGAATTTGACAGGACCCTCTAACTATCTACAACTTGCTTATGGTCCTACTGGTACACCTACGAGACTACATCCTCAGAATTACCAGTTTCCTCAAGTGAATAGACAACTGTCATTTCTTGCTACTTTGGATTTACCAGATTTGTCTAGGATTTTGAAAGATCCTATCTTGCATTCTCCTTATTGGTCGGTCATACCTGCCAAGTTACCATCAGACATTCCTAATTTTGACGATCAATCAGGGGAAGACCCAAATAATCACGTCATGACTTTTCATATTTGGTGTTCATCCAACTCTTTGATGGATGACTCCATTAGATTACACCTTTTCCAATGAACTTTGATGGGTTCAGCAGCCAAATGGTATATTGAATTTCCATGAGGATTCTTCAATGAATTCAATACCTTAGCTATGGATTTATTAATGCATTACCAGCTACCAATCTGATACGAGACAAGAACCAAAATTTTGAGTTCATTTAAACAATCCTCGTCCACTCATATTTTCGATCATATTCATGAGTGGAGGAGGAGAAGGCGCTTAATCAAAGTTACCCTTCCTGATCAACTATTGGCCAAGTGGTTTACCAAGTCACTCATTGGCCCTATATCCCATGATGTTTCCATGGGTAGTGTTATTACTGAAGAGCAAGTGATTATTCGTGCTCAATACTTGGATCTCGTTTATTCACAAACGGGCACACTATATGACTTGATCCCTAATGCTCCTCACCCATCTACAAATCAAACCCTAACACCTCCAGTAGCTTCTCATGTTGTTGATGGTGTGATTTGAACTTTCCACACTGAGACTTAGTCTAAACAAGCCATTCATTCCAATCCCAAGTCTAATACTGCTAATGTACAAAATAATTCTCCTCCAACTCCTTCTCCCAATAAAACTTTTGAAGTTAATTCGGTTCAATCTACACCTATCGGTAAAAATATAAATAAAAAGAAAGGGAAGGGAAAAAATAAGGAGGACAAAAATAATAATCAACAATCTGATAAACCCAAGACATGGCCTGGTGATGAAAAAGAAAAGAGCAAGCCTTGTTATCCTTGTCTTATCTGTGGTGAGGATTATTATATGAAAGATTGTCCACGATGTGTTGAGGTTACTAAGTTCCTGCAAAGGACCAAGACACCTCCTACACCCACCATTTTGTTACAACCTTTTCCTTCTTAGCAGCAGGCCCAATTGGTCATTCATGACCAACCTTCTCCCTCTACCACATCTTATGTACTTATGTATACTAGTGACTCCAAGAAGAATGAAGTTGCAGTCATTACTCGAGCCAAAGATTATTCACCTTCGAAAGAGAAAGTCGATGATTCACCACCTATATTGGTTCAACCTCCTCCATCAAATTCACCTCCCAATGGTCCTCTGCATCTCAAATGACTGATTATAGACACAGTTCTTCATCCTTCCCCTAAGGGATTTGCTTGTAAGTCGTCATTTAATCCTCACGCATGTGCTGCTCAAAACTACAGTATTGTACAAGATCTTGCGCAGGCACCTTTTGCCATGTTGGATCTCGAAGTCCTTCAAAGTTGTTCTACAGAACGAAAGTCACTGTTAAAGGCTATTGGTGGAATTGATCCTACTGATACGAACTTGATAACATTTGACTTGGAAGACCATATTCCAAGGCTTCCTCCTCAATTAGTGTTTCAGATACAATTTATTGTGGAAAATAAGAATATTTGTCAAACTGTTATTGATGAAGGAGTCTCGACTTAAGTCATGTACGTCACTTGTTGGAAGGACATTGGCTCTCCTGCTCTTATCGAGTCTTAAAATACTCTTAAAGAATTTAATGGTACAATATTTAAACCTTACGATGTTCTTACTTTGTTATCTATTACATTAGAAGGAAAAGCGGTCATTGTTGAGGTTGAGGTCTTTGATGCACCTCTCGATTACAAACTTTTACTTGGCCATAGTTGGATTTATTCCATGTGTGCAATTGTTTCTACTCTTTTCCATGTGATATGTTTCCCTCACCAAGGAAAATTTGTTACTTTTGATCAACTTTCCTTCTTTAATTCTGATTCTCGTACTAGTAATGTACCTTTCATTGCGAAAACACCTCCCGGTTATGAGAATGTTGGTGTGGGTCTCTTAAAAGATTCATCATTAATGGGTATGTTCCCCATTCCACCTCTAGATATTCCTACTCCTTTTTTCACCTCAATTAACATGATATCAACCGTCGTTGGTGAAATACCTGAGTCTTATGACCTTGGATAATACCTAACTCTGATGGTTGTCTTCGTTGCGACGACAGAATGCCTTTAAGTCCAGTAGAATTGGCTTATCAAGCTATTCAATCGAAAACTCCTTCTCCTCATTCTCTCTTAGATACATCTATGGATCCTTTTCACATAGTATTTCACACCGATTAAATGATTATTACAATCATTTCTATGGAAGATACCCCATGGGACAATGGGGATCATCATTCTATTTTCTTCCTGGAACCTGAGACTATAAATAGTTATCAACGGATTTCATATCTGTCTACTGTTGTTACTTTTTCCCCTGTTCCTGAACCAATACACAATATTTTTTATGAAGGGAACTTTGGTAACATTTCACCTACCACCCCTTTATATATTTCGATTAGACCCAGAGTCGTGGAAAATGTTCACATTGGTGCCTCGTGTTTTGTCGATGAGGTCCAAATTTATAAAGCTCTTTTCCCAGAATTATGTGACATTTTTGCATGGAGTTACAAAGAGATGTCAGACATTGATCCAGATATTGTTGTACATAATATTAAGACTTACCTGGGCGCTAAACCCATTCGACAGAGACTTCGCCCAGTACATCCATGCAAATCTGTTGTTATTAAACTCGAAGTTGAAAAAATTCTTAAAGTCGGTTTTGTTTATCCTGTGGCTTTGACTGATTAGGTATCTAATCATGTTTTGGTTACGAAGAAACAAGGCACGATCCATGTTTGTGTATATTATAGGGATATCAACAAGGCTTGTCCCAAGGATAATTTATCCAACCCCTTTTGTTGACCATATCATTGAAGACTGTGCTGGGAGTGAAATCTTCTCTTTAATGGATGGTTTCTCCTACTATAATCAAATCAATATTTTACCTGTGGATCAACATAAGACTGCTTTTATATGCCCTTGGGGAACCTTCTCATACTAGAAACTACCTTTTGGTCTCAATAATGTTGGTGCGACTTTTCAACGCGCTATGTCTTACGCCTTTCATAAAATTAAGCACATTGTACAACCTTACCTAGATGATTTATGTGTGCATTCCTTGCATCATCAAGATCACCTAACACATTTATGGGCAATTTTCCTATGCTGTCGCTATTATCGCATACGATTGAATCCACATAAATTCATTGTTTGTGTGGAATCCGAACGACTTCTTGGTTTTATCGTTTCTACACATGGGATTAGGGTGGACCCTCTGAAGGTTGAAGCTATTCTCAATCTACCTCCTCTTTCTACATTGCACCAACTCTAGAGTTTGCAAGGGAAGGAAAACTTTTTACGTGGATTCATCCCCAACTATGTTGAATTAACAAAAGGTTTTACTTGACTTCTTAAAAAGGGTCAAGATTTTGTATGGGATGGCATTGCCAACAAAACCTTTGAAGCTTTAAAACTTGCCTTAACCCATACACCACTCTTATTTCCACCCGATTATAGTCAAGATTATCTTTTATACTTAGCAGCTTCGGACTCTACCATCGCTATGGTTCTAGTCCAAGAGGATGATTCTCGTGATGAACATGTCATCTACTATTTGAGTCAGAGTCTCACAACCACCGAAACCAAATATTTTCATGTGGAGAAACTGGCCTTGGCAGCTATTCAAGTTGTTCACCATTTTTCGTCATTATATCTTGTTACGCATAACCAAAGTCATTTTTGATGCAACACATCCTTACTTGACAACTGTTGGGGGGAAAATACTCCAAATGGATAGTGATTCTCCAGGATTTTGATTTGGAATTTAAGCGTGCCAAATCAAAGAAATCTTTGGTTTTTTTCGAATTAATATGTGACCTTCCCTCTACTGAAACAGAAACTGTGGCAAAGAATTCCTTTCCTGAAGAGTCTCTCTTTCTGATCAGTTTTGATTACATATGGTATGGAGATATTATCATTTATCTCCAAACCCAAAATTTATGGTTTGATATTTCTATTGTGGATCGTTGTCGTATTTGGTATCAAACCCGTCAATACATCATCCTTGGTGATACCCTTACCGTCATGGTATTGATTTGATCTTTCGACGATGCCTAACCTATGATGAAGTTGAGAAAGATTTGAATGACTATCATTCTAGAGCATGTGGTGGTCATATGTCTAGGTATTCCACTGCCCAAAAGATCTTACAAGCTAGTTACTTCTGGCCTTCTTTGTTTAAGGATTGCATTATTGTCGTCCAAAAATGCCATGCTTGTCAAATGTATAACAATAAGATCTGATATCATCCTACTCCTCTTTACCCTATAGTTTTCATTGGTCCATTCGCTAAATGGGGCATTGAATTCATGACATGTAACCCTCACTCAGCCAGGGGGCTATGGATACATCATTGTAGCCGTGGATTATTTCACTAAATGGGCCGAGGCAATGCCTACATTTTATAACACCGGGAAAAATGAAACGTTATTCATATTTACTCATATCGTTACTAGATTCAGTGTCCCTCAAGCCATCATCATTGACCATGGTAGTGATTTTCGCAATTTCATGATATCTGGACTTACCGAGAAGTTGGGTCTTCGAAATGAAAACTCAACACCTTACTATCCACAGGCCAATGGCCAGGTTGAAGTAATGAACAAAGTTCTTACTACTATGCTTCAACAGATGATAGGAATTCACAAGTCAAGTTGGAACACAATGCTCTTCTCCTCATTATGGGCCTATCAGACATCTGTTAAATCTGCCACAGGGTTCACACCTCTCCAGTTGGTATAGGATATTGAAGCTATTATGTCGATTGAATGTGGAATCCTATCCTTGAAACTAGTTGTTGAACTTCTCCCTAACACCTCAGCTGAAGAAGAACGTCTCTTATATCTAATGAAATTAGATGAGACTCATTGTGATGCTTCCTTAGTCATTGAAACTTAGAAGAAGCGTGTCAAAGATCAATATGACAAGCATGTCAAACCATGTTTTTTTTTAGGGTGGTTTAGTTCTTTTTTATGAAAAGGATCGTGACTTATTAGGGGTCAGTAATTCGAGCCAATGTAGTGTGGCCCTGATATTGTGAAACGAATGTTGGAGAAAGGGGCTTATAAGTTGGTAGATTATGATGGAATTCCTTTGAAAGAAACCAAAAATGGTATTTACTTGAAGAAGTACTATGCTTAAACTATTTTTGCATGAGTGTTGTGTATTTTTAGTGTACTATACTCTAGTGTGTTTTTTTCATTTTTGTTCTTCCTTTTAGCTGCTTACCTTTCATTATGCTTGGTTTCCATATGTTGGTGTCTTCGCTACCCTATATCGGCTTTGTTGATGGTGTTATTTGCGGTACTCAAAATCTAGCGTCTGTTGCATGGGAAATCTATGCACCTATGGATGAGTTGATCAATCTACACGATGTTTTCCTTGGTCATGCAACTAATAATATCACAGAATACAATGCAGTTATCGAATTATTAACTGACACCATTTCATTTGGCATCTGTCATCTTATTGTATGACTCAATTCACAATTAGTAGTGTTGTAGTTAAGTATCATTTATTCCATTTCAAGTCCTACTTTGTTAAGGGTATACTTAATAATTCACCTCTTGGAAAGACATTTTGATTATATCGAATATCAACATATTCCTAGATGTCTAAACACATTGACATATGCATTGGCTAATTATGTTCTAGACAGACATTTGAGACATTTATAAATTCAAACACACATTTGAAAAATACAAGTAAGCCGGTAGGAACTTTATATTAATAACGATAAAAGTTACAAAAAGTGTTTTGTCCAAGGACCAAAATATCAAAAAGTGAAGCTCATAGCTTCATGTACAAAATCATCAAGGATTTTGTTCATTGTAACAAACAACTACCCCTGCCACTCTACGGAGCAGTCGACCAATAGATGTAGATACGCCAACTGTATGGCATTGATAGTGACTAGGAAGATCGTCCATCGTGGCATCAGGTATATTCATGGTTAATCCCTCTAGGTTCTATTCAATCGCCTTGAGATCCACAGTGGACACTCCTGCTATAACACCTCTCTCTCCTCTCCTTTGAATGGGAGATTATCTCAGAGGATGATAAGGCCATGTGTTTGCATTATTGAGAGCACTTGATTAGTCTTGTATAGATGACACAAAAACATTTTATATAATTAAAATATCAAAAACATCATACAATGAAAATTTTACTTCTTACCTATGTCTCCCCACTGAGATCCCTCAGGAAGAGATAAGTCAATATCCCCACGGAAATCCATCCCGACGTACACATAGTCCTGCACCATGATTAGATGATTTCTCAGCCATTGGAAGAAAACATTGTCATACTTGACGATAGGCACACCACCGTGACGAGCCACCAAGTCCACCCACCTTTTCATTTGTGGATCTTGTGGAGTGGGTATTCCCCACTCCACCTGTAGACGTAAGATGAGGACCCTCTCCAAGAAGGACACCAAAATTGACCCAAAATCAACAATAAATCAAAAAAAACAAAATTTTAAACTGTGAAAATATAAAGAGGTAGAAGATTACCTTTTTGACGAAGACGGTTTGCAAAATGATCCACGAGGCATTCCAGAATCGACAGTTGAAATTTGGGAGAAAAATATGGTTTTGGGCACTATTTGGGTAAAATTGTAAATGAAATGGTAAAAAGGGTTGTTTTGACCTATGTTATTGTTTTTTACCATATTTTATTGCAAAATTAAATTATTTTTTATATTTTACCCATGCCCTAAAGTCTAACAACTTTGTGAAGTGTCTAAAGTCTAACAACTTTGAGAAGTGTTTTCTTTTACGAGATGTTTGACTGGGATCCACTATTTTTTATTGTTTTTGTGTGTTTCTCTTATGAACATATGCTTTTAGGGTTTTTTAGGAAAAACTCTAAGCACAGTCTTAATTCTTTCTCACGCTTATGAAACAATGAGAATGCAATCGAGTAATCTTTTGTCATTTTTCGAACTTGCATTAGTAGTACAAAAAATGAACCCTATGGAGTATCCTTCAAGCTCCCTAAAACATGAAAATATAGTCAAGCGACCTTTTTCTTTTCACGCTCGTAAAAGTATTTGAAGAAAACATTTGATGAGCATTAAATTATCTCTTTTTCGGTCTCATCGGACTAACTTACGAAAAATGACCTTATGGAGTTCTCTTTAAGTTTTTTTCAGACTCTCTAAATATGAAAAAACCTCAAGTTTTATTTCTTTGGACTCGTTAAACAAGCATCGAAAGACCCATATGGGATTGAACCACTCCTTCTTAGGGTTCATTAAAAATACTCTGAGGGACTCATCCGAAAGATGAGTTTACAACACAAGCATATGGTATCCTCCTCAAGCTTGCATAAAAATAAAAAGGTACTCACCATAAATGATGGGGGGGAATTGGGAAGAAATGTGTCGTTGTATATGTGTTAGTGGCAGTAAATTTTCTCTTGAACATGACACCCCCCTTTGTCTCTCATTTGACCATCCACAAGTTCGTATGTTGGGTCCTCCTTTGAGTCAATGTTGCCAAGACAATTATCGTGTCATTCATATGTTTGAGAGAAGTCCAACCTAAACTAGCCTTCTATCAAGTCGACCATCTGCAGTTATAATGTTTTTACCATGTCGACCTTCCCTGAGTCAGTTTTGAATCACTTCATACTCTGATCTACTTCAAATCTGTTACATATTTTGTGTCATTGATGGGGGATACATCAATTCCATCCTATGACAAGTCTTTTCCTATCGAATTCAACTCATTATCTGGAAACAAGACTTAGAAATCACATTGGTACCTTGGAACCTGCATGCCTCAATGGCAGGTTTCCTCACTTTCAACAGTGGTTTCACATCATTGGCCCCTGATTGGAAGATTCCATCGAGTGTTTGACTTCAAATAATTCATTCACACTCATTGGATTGTACTAGAGTACCTTGGGAGTCATTGACATCAATGGTGATTTCCCTCACACTTGTTAATGGTTTTCATTAATGACCGGTAATCAAGTGGTTCTACCATGTTCGACTCCGACACCTGTAATCACATGGCTAGATTCATACTTAGAGATGATGGAATTGAAGACCCTAGATCTTATCATATCGGTCTAGTTTGCGATGGAGTATTCATAAATTTGTACTGACACACAGATCCATTGTGTATGTCACGTGGCTATGTCCGAATTTGAATTCTTTTAGAGCATAGATCCACAGTGTATTCCTAGTGGCTATGTTGAATCAATATGACATGGATCCACAGTGTATGTTTAGTGGGAATGACTCACTTGAAAATTATAATTAGAGTCACTTGTAGTATGAGTATGGGAATTCCTACTTCAAAAGATAGTATATTATTATGCATATGTTTGATTGATTGTAGGTTCTCGATCGATGTGCTCCTTGTTTTCAACACACACATTCTACAAAGTATTTCAGCTATCACAAGTTCCAACTTCATACTTTGGGGGGCATTTTGTTACACATTATTTTGGTCACCCCAATGATCAACTAACAACATGTGATTAACTCACTTCCATTTTCCTTGAAAATATTAAAAGAGACTTTCTCCAAGAGAAAAGTGGTTTGCTTTTCCTCCCTCAAAAACTATGACAAGGAAGATCATCGCACCCTTCTCTATGCTTAGGGTGCGACAATGCTTGATCGTCACACTCTGCACCAAAGATGGACTATGGTGTTGTCACAAGATTCATGTACATAGGGTGCAATGATGCTTAAGAAAGGGAAAAGTCAAAATTCACGAATGTTCTAGAAGGGAATCTTCTAGAAGATGAGGTGGCCTTCGATTGGTTTGGATCTTACTTGTTTCTCTGATTTAGTGGGATCATTCTAATATCCTCATTCATCCCTCTTTCACACTATATAAAGAGGGATCCCTCATGGAAAAGGATAAGGTTTGCATATGCATGAAGAGTTCTACTATAGAATATACTTGAGATAACTTTGTTTTAGCTCTCTAAGTCAGATTGTGGATCTTCTTCATCAAAGGCATTGGAACAAAGGTGTGTGTGTTGGAGCAAAGAGCAATTGAAAGGGGTCTTGCAACATCAAGGAATGGGTTGTATTCTCCACTCTCCATTTTAATATAATGCAACAATACATTTCTTCCCTATAAAGGTGTCTTGGCTTTTATTGTATAACTCCTTGATCTTATACATAGAATTCATTGGAATATATATATCTTGGTTCTCTCTCTCTTTCTTGGTTTTTTATTCTTAAAAAAGTTCTCCATCCCGCAAATCCAAAGATGGAGTGAAAAGGACGACACTAGCAAGGATCAAGTGTCATTTAAAAGGTATGTCACTCATTCCTCTCTGAACTAGTTTATATGACAATAAAGTCTAAGGTGAAGTAGTTTGTATTCTGTCTTGTTTTGTTCTAGCTTCCTGTGGAAGTTAGGGAGATTATTTTTTGTCTGCACTTACCGATTTGTCTGATAATAGTGGTGGGACCACTTTCTTTTTAGATGGAGGAGGAGAATTTTCCTGTGGCTGAGGGGTTGGGGATTTATTTCTTCTAGTATATTTCAAATATTCCTTCTTCCTCAGTTCCTTCCTCTAATATTCTTTCAACTAATTTAAAACCCAGAGTCTCCCCTCTCTTTCCCCCTATCTTCTGTCTTCGTCAATATTTTCCCATGTGATCTCTTCCTCTTGGAAGTTACAGATCATATCCATGAAGTTCATACTATCAGGAGAATCTTTGTCTTGTCAGGGACACTCATCCTCTCAGTGAGGTTCTTGGCACGGAGAACACCATGGTGTCTTCTCTATGTTAGCCATTCCAATTGGGTTCAAAGTGTTATGGGCCTTTGCCTCTTGTTGAGGCCTTGGTTTCCAAACTGTGGCATCTCTCTGTTGTCTAGAAAACTGAGGTCTAGGGACGAATTGGTTCCTTTCCACTGTGGTTAATTTTCCCACGATCTAATTTTGATCCTAGATGAATGTAGTACTCATCTGATCTATCTTCTGAGTCAAGAGGGAAATTGTATCAGGAGCACTTCTACTGGAAACCTTAGTCTTTGATACTTCCTTGACACGAGGATACTGAAAAGGATCAACCTTTGAGTCAAGGATATTTTCTTCAATCTTTGCATTGTACTCTTTGACTTGTGCTAAGGTGGTGGGATTCTTTTCCTTCATAATGAAATGAAATTTTCCATCGAATGCATTCATATAGATGAGACGAATAACTACAGTTGTAGGGCGCAAATCTATCGGGATTTGACTATAGAATATATCAAAAATGTTGTCAAATTCACTCATTGTCTCATTCTCCTTCTTATTTATCTAATTGAACTAAGCTATGAGCATCCCATGGTCTTTCTTAGTTGTCTATCTATTCTTGAATAACATGGAAAAGTCCTCATAAGATTCTATGTGATTTTCAGGTAAGCCTCTAAACCATCTCTAAGTGTCTTCAGTCAATGATGAGTCTAGTAGCTTCATTGCTACATATTCATGTTCTAATTCCACATTTTCCATGTATTTTCCTATGGCATAGAGATGATCATCAGCAATGATCACATTATTTCCTGGAAACTTTGGCAACCATTTACGAGACTCTTTTGGCATGGTATTGGGATGTCCGAGGATGGTGGCCATGTTCAGGGGAATCTAGAGATATTTTTCCCAAGGGTGAGCCATTGGAGAAAGGGGAAGGGTACCTTGAAAGAGACTTTTGAAAATGGGAGACTTAAGAGGAGTCCTTCTTTGGTAAACCTTAGAAGGTTTGAATCTCCCTAGTGGAAAAGGCTTAATGGAAGATGGATTCTAGGAAGGTGGAGTCGCTAGATGAGCTTCAAGAAGATCTCATCAAAGGTGGAAGGGGAATTTCCTTCAAGTGGATTCACTAGGCAAGCTAGGGGTAAAGGATTTGGGATGATAGCTTTCCAAAGTGTCATTAGGGTTCAGAAGACGATTCAAAATCCTCCTTGAAAATGACACCAAAATGTTATCACACAAGTTGTAGGTGGAAAAAGCTTGACCCAAACCACAATATGGAGACAACTAAGAGAAAACCTACCCACTGTCACCTTAGATTGGTATTCTCGTCACTTTATAGGTGAAGTGATCACCTCAAGGGGGAAATCTCGGGTGGCTCTAGGGGCAAATGAGACAAAAAGTGAGATGATGAAATTAATGCCCCTATAGGTCAATTTTCTAGATAGAATAAGGCTTGAGAATGAGTCTCTGAAGTTGTTTAAGGTTGTCAAGTCCTTGGGTACCTACTGAAAGTGTTTGTACCTGCCCGAGACACAAGAAAATACAAGTATGCACGTAATACATCAAGTGGAAAAGAAAGTTAAGCTTGGTATCCCTAATTGCATCAGTAAACAAATATATATATCAGTAATGAAATCAAGTAAATACTGCATATTTAACCACTTAAAGCATCAAATATTAGTTGAGTTATGAAGCATAAAACATGTAGATAAGTTCTCAACACTTTAGCACAAATTTAGTGGTATTAGATGGCTATAATGATAAGTTTTCATAGTATATTTATGACAACCAAGTGGTTGTAGCAGTAATTTTCTGCAGAAGCAACTTTTAACCACGAAAATAAGCAAGAAATCCAACCAAAAGTTCACCAATTAGCAACACAATGAAAATAATGGGTTACTAGCAAATTTCCACAATCAAATTGCAAGTTAAAGTCAAGCAAAGAAGATGTTTTTCTGCAGCCCTAATGTCTATAGATTTTAATGAGTTATATCTCTAATAAGACCGATCCAATCAAGACGCCTTAGTGTCCTTAACAAGCTCTTAGCATGCAAACACATTTCCAACTTAAACAATTTCAATATCTCATCAAACCACGTTTACCAATGCAAAAATTTTATTTATCCAATGAAAAAATAAAATTAGCTCCTTTAAAATATGGGTGAATGGAGTCTTTAAGTACAAGTTAGACTAAGAAAATCCCTATGGTTTTAAATCCTCTTACTCCCTAGGGCATGCCAATCAAACTAGGGAAAATCTAGGAGGGTGTACACACTCGTACTTCTCTTAGAAACCCTTGCAAAAATTACTTATAAACTTAGCAAATAAGATGAATCTTAATGGAGGGTGTATACAACATACTCCTTCTAGGGTTTCAACCAACAATGACCAAGAAAAAGAAAGAAAGAACTAACTAATGCAGATTTTCCTTACCAATTCCAAGAGATAGAGAGATCAAACCCTAGTTCACCAAGTAAATTACCATTCAAGACTAAGAACATAAGCCTCCAAGAGGTGTTCACCACTTAGCCTCATCCATTAATCAAGAGATAACACCAAAACTCATTTTCAAGAGAGCGAGATACCAAAATGCTCAATTATAGCAAAAAATCCAGCCAATATGTCTTCTCACAATGGGAGAGCTATGGTGAAAAATGAAATAGAGATGATCTCTATTTATACAAATTGTCTAAACATAGTTTGTCCACAAAAATTAGGGTAAAAAACAAGACAAGGGGTCAACATCCCTTACCTTTCCCCGTTACAAAAATAATATTATTTAATTCATACTTTGCACATAAAAGAAACCCTAGAAACATGACGACACCTTTCTTTTGGGCAATGATTGACACTTTTGGTCAAGTTGTTGTGTTGGAGTAGGGAGTGATAGGCATCCAAAGGCCAATAGTATTCAACCAAAGAATTCTTCCATGATCCATGGACCTCTTTCTTCAAAACGTTCCAAATTTCCATCAACACCACCAAACCCTATCCTGAGGGTGACGTCAAGCCCTTAAAGGGTGACGTTTTTACCCTTTTAATCAATTTGTTTGGCATGTAGGGGCTGGAAAAGATTCTCCAAGGTGTCCTATAGGCATCTAAAGGACTGTCATCATCATTTGGAGAGTGGGCCCTTGGAATCCAACTTGTGGGCTTCAAGCCCCATGGAAGCCCAAGCTGAGTTTGTTCTTCCAAAACTGCCCACCAACTAGGTCTTGCAAAGACAAATGGATATGCTCTAGAAGGATCTCAAGTAAAATGCATCATGATAAGTAAATCAATCAATAAAAGAGCCATATAAGCATGTACATACAAACCACCTCATAAAAATAAACCAATGCTCAAAGACCCTATGGAATTTGCCAAGTTTAGGTATGGGAGGGTTGACCAAACGACCCATTGGGTATATCGTTCCTCAAGTTTTAGGACTTTTTCCCAAGGGGACCTCTTTCTAAGTCATGTGGATGAGGTGTCATGGATGGGGGGAAGAATTTTGGACATGGGGTTCATGAAATACAAGGGCTTGTAGTGTCTCATCTATGGGTGACTTTGTAGAGGGTGTGTTTCACCTTGGTTTTCAATGCAACCTTTTTCCAAGCCCATTTATTGCCTTTTATTCTTTTAAGATGTTTCCAAGTTGAATCCAAGGTGGGGCTTCTACCTAAGCATGAAAAAATGTGCCCACCTTGACTCTACCCTAGTCACATCATGCTTCCCCAAGTTGAAAACATGTGTGGGGCTTCCACCTAAGCATTAAAAATAGTTCCCACACATGCTCCACCTTGGTTGGCATTTTGTATTACTTATTTTTCACAGGTCCCATCGATTTCTTATGAGAGACATTTCATTGTCCTCATGATCTCCGAGAGAGAATATAGAAGGTTAATGATTGGATTTATCTTTTTCCAGCTACAAGCCTCTAGGCCTTCAGCCCCTTCTTCCCATGAAATGAGCGACAACCCCTTCTTGGGTCAACACACCTGAAAATCACAAAAGATAAGAAGATGAGGGGATGACATGTGGACAGTGACAAGTATGGTCAGGAATGACATGATGGCTTGTCAAGAGGATCTCCCGGTAACAAACCTATCCCTAAGGGTGACCCACTTGCTAGGGTGCAATGTCAACCACCAAAGTAAAACCAGGAAAAGAGCATAATGTCCAAGAAAACGTTACATAATCAAATGCAATAATATATGCAACAAACTCAAATGCCTCAAATATTGAAATGACACTCACCATAATACCTGGCTTGTACCTTGTGGAGAAATACCCAATGTCTTATGGAAGCCAACTGATGTGGTGGATGTTGAAGTTTTATCTTATTTTCAGATCTTGACAATTAGTTTATTATGTTCCAAATCATAGAATAATTGCACACTGAAAATATCAACCTAATTACAAGATCACAAAAAGATAACCATGCCCAAGTGACACAAGATATATCATGGGAAAACCCTCTCACGGGAAAAACCCAACCAACTTTTCTCTAGAAGAAATCTTGCTAATCTGAAGAACAATCTTTTAAGATCACCAGAAGATCAAACCCTAGAAACCCTAACACAAGACTCTTATGTCGATGCAAAGAAGAATATCCATGCAATAGACAAACTCACCCTAGCAAGAGAGAGCGAGTACCCTGAGAATATAACGATCCAAAGAGAGAGAGATAAAACCCGAGACAAAATGTTTTCCTTGCTGCAACTCATCTTCCTTCTTGATTTGCGAAATTCTTGAGTGAAAATGAGCCAATTCGATGGCCTATTTATACTAATTCGTCATTGTACTTTATGGGCCGACTTCACCAATATGACAGGTTATTTATGGGGCCGACTTCTTGTTTATGGACTTCTAAATGGAAAAATATTGGGTTGACCTGATTTTTGGGCTATTTCATTATCTTTTGGGGTTTCTTCTAGTTTCCAACTTGGAGAATGACCTTCTGAAGTTGCCAAAACATCAACAATGGATACCGTTGTGATGAACATGGAGTTGTAGTGGCAAGGTGGGTCTTTGTCTGTGCAAGTGGAAACTGTTGGTCAAACTATCTCTTGGTACTCCATGTCTGCAACCTGAGGACCTTGAGACATTGTTTCTTTGGTTATCCCTAGGAGTTGGGGATAACAATTCCTTTTAGTGTTTGACTTCAATTCACATATTCACACCATTAAGGATGCTAATTTACCATCATGCATAAGCATTTTACTTCATATTAATTATATAAATTGATCTAGTTGAATCCATAAATGTGTCAAATAAAGGTTACAATATGTATGTCTCGACCACATCTTCCTATTCCAATTTTTAAACACTTTAAAGCTTCATTCACAACATTCCACTTTAAACCAATACTATACATATGATATTCATTTTTATATATTTTATGACATTTCCATTCAATATAGTCATCCACCCAAATGTTAAGTTGTTCCATAATGACTTAACGATATTTAAAAGAATATAGTGGCAAGGAGATAGAAATATTAAAACAGTTCCAAAAGAGGGAAACATTGTAAAGACTTTGATAATCATTTATTTACATTCTTATTTAATCATTTTTTTTCCAATAAAAATTTCATGGGATCTCGTCTCTTCCCCATAATATCCAAATGGAGGATGATCCAACTACTGACCCCAATAGCAGTTGGTAACCCAATTAGACTTGATTGAACTCAAACCTTAATCAGACTACAACTGAAGACCTCACGATAAACATTTCCTTAAATAACTTGTTGAAACCAATTGATTTAACCCACTATACTTAACATTCCTATTTAATCCTATAAATACATATCTAGAAAATACTTTTTTTTAAATCTTTTAAAAAATAAAATGAAAATTACATAAATATTAATAATAACATATTATAAAAATCTAACATTTTTTTTATAGCATAACAAACAATTTATAAAATTATTTTTATATAATTTTATTTAAATAAAAATAATTAAAACATATTAATTTCTCATGAAATATTTTGAAAACAATTTATAAAATTCTCTCTCTATAATTTTATTTAAATAAAAATAACTAAAACATATTAATTTCTCATGAAATGTTTTGAAAATAGAGCAACCTTCACAAGTATCAATGATATTATAACAATATTGTGTTTTATATCTATACACCATTAAAGAAACCCATTTACACTAAATTACATGTAAGTTATTTATGTTAGATGTAGTTTAACATTCTACAATCTAATCTTAACATGAATTAAATAAAATCTAGATAAAAATAGTAAGAAATAAAACATGTATAATTTTTTTAACATAATATAACATTTACACTAAAGTAATGTTATTAGAGAAAAGTTTAAGTTTTCCTTCACTTCTTTCCAATTAAATAAAATTTAAATAAAAAATAGTAAGAGATCAAACATGTATAATTATTTTAGCATAATATAACATTTATAATAAGACAATGTTATTAGAGAAGAGTTTAAGTTTTCATTCACTTCTTTCCAATCCCATATCCATAGGATTATTAAAATTTTTATTTTATCATTTGAACTATTATATAATTGACTTTGTAAAAGACATAGCTACATAGTATTGTGTGACCTTTGTGATGATGGTATAGAAATATGTTGTATGAATACACAACCTATTTATTAATAATAGTGTAACTTTGTATAGAGTAATCTAGCATCTCAATGTATGGAAATTTGAATAATTGAAAATAAACTATGTAACCTTTATGTTGATGGTATAGAAATATGTGGTATGAATACACAGCCTATTTACTAATAGTAGTGTAATTTGGTATCGAGTAATCTAGCATCTTAATGTATGGAAATTTGAATAATTGAAAATAAACTATGTGACCTTTGTGCTGATGGTATAGAAATATGTGGTATGAATACACAACTTATTTACTAATAGTAATGTAACTTGGTATAAAGTAATCTAGCATCTCAATGTATGGAAAGTTGAATAATTGAAAATAAACTATGTGACCTTTGTGCTGATGGTATAGAAATATGTAATATGAATACACAACTTATTTACTAATAGTAATGTAACTTGATATAGAATAATCTAGCATTTCACTAACATTTCACTATATGAAAATTTGAATAATTGAAAATAATTTGTACTTAATAAAATAGATTTATGTTTCTATAGCTCCCTCTAGATTGAGTTGTGAATATGGTACATTTTCAAATGAATCATTCTCATTCACACTGTTTGATATAATCCTCTCTTTATCAGTGCTGTAAAAATGAAAAGCACATGTTAGACATTATCAGTTCTGAAAGTATATAATTTATTTTCCTTATAATTCTCTTAACAAAATATTATGAATAATTTGTAAAAAAAAACCTATTATTTTTATAATTCTTATGATAGAGTATCATAAATAATTTGAAAAAAAGTATAGATGAAAGTGGACTATGAGAAATTACTATAAAGAATAAATGATAAGGCCCATTGCTACAACTCCATAAGCAACATAATACAACCAATCAACCTACACCAATAAAGCATGTGATCTTGGATGAATTTTTTTAACTTTTAAAATAATTTATTTTAAAATTAATTTTACTCACCACTTGATGATAAAAAAATATGCGGATAAGTACTGCCCACATACTGGAAGTCAAAAGTGAAAGATTAAAATGAGTGGCTCCACTCATCTGTAGAAAATAAATCAAGAAAACATGGAATATTAGTCATGACAAATATTTTTATGAATTGCAAAAATATAATACACATACTAAAAATGATTTTTTCATATAATTAGTCTGATGTTTTAATATGTATTATATTAGAAAAACATGTTAGACTTATCATGTTGAAATACGAGCATTGAGATCCAAAGGGAGTGAAATGGACAAGAGAGGAAATCAATTTAGAAGAATGGCCTAAAAAAATATGAACATAGTTTTAATTGAGTTTAGAGTGGTTGTTGAGGCTTAAACAAGTTAAAGTTCCATAAGAACATAACCTACACTATTCCATTTATATGACAAGGTCATGTGGCTATTCTATTGGAGAAAAGCATGGTAAAAAGAATTGGTCGATGCATTTAAGAAAGAATCAACTAATCAAATGAAATCTTAAGCCAAAAGAGAGGATGGAACACTTGAAACAACAAATAGAATATTACTAAAAAGCTCAAAACATTGGTTAGATGAATTAAATGTTGAAGATACAAAAGTGGGTAAAGTCATCTGTATGAAAATGCATAGTAGGCCCTAAAGAGGCAATATTGGAGGAAAAGATTGAAAATGGATCTTCATTATTGTTGTTAAGAAATGTAACTATGACATGTAAATATCTAGGATTTCAATGTTTTGGTGTGAGACCATAGTTTAGGGTTTATTGTGATGAAATAGAAAGTGTTTTTGAGAAATATAGAAGTGGAATAACAAAATGAAATTGAAAGAAAGACTATGAATAAGAAAACTTAATTAAATGAATCCAAAATAACTGTTAAATAACTATAAAAGGAAATTCAGAGAAGAAAGAGATATAATTCACATGAATGTCTTGACTTGTTTGAGAAGATAGTATATTCTCATGTATGACTAGTGAGTGATGTGGAGATCAAGCCCTAGTGTATGAATTCAATGGTTTTGCTTGTATGGGTTTCTAAGCACTCAATCCAAAAATGTTTTTTAGAGATAGAATTGTCTACTAAAGACCTAAAGTGAGATGATTTGTGGATTTTGCTTGGTTCAAGTGTCTTAATTCACTATCTCCAAGGATTTGAAGACCTCATCCAATCGATATAACAAACTCAACCAAGTGTAAGTGGACTAGGGAATCATTTGAGAGTCTTGCTATGGATCCTTTGGTGGATCGACCATAAAGAAAATATAAAATTGACGTTTGTAATGCATGTATGTTGGAAATAATGCATTATATATGTAGTTCAAGACCAAATTTAAATTCTAACTTGTATGCACTATAGTGCTTAGAATTTTGTGCCAAATATACTAAAATTTTGACTTATTATAGCTTGGAATCTCCTCTTTCCAAAAGAATCTAGTTTAACTTAGTTTGTATATGTTGAGAAGAAGTTATGGTTGCATGAACAAAATGTACTCCCTTTATGTATTGATCCAAGAATCCTCCACTATGGTATCACCTGATATGATTTGTGTTCCCAAAAACAACAAATGAAATACTAAACATACCAAATAAGGATGAAAAGAATGGCTCCTAATTACACTAATCATAATTTCACCCACAAATCTTTAAAATGGGAGAATATCTCCCATCACTCCAAAAGGTAATTATTTTGTAGAATCATAAACACGCATAAGACAATCTATGTGTAGATGACTATATTAAATGTGTGTGTGTGTGTGTGTGTGTGTGTGTGTGTGTGCGCGCGCGCGTGTTGGGGATTGGGGGGGAGAGCGTGGGGGTGGTGAAATTCTTAAGGACATATCATTTACTCATACATGTGATCTCTTATATTAACTAGGGGTTCACTACAAATTTTGATTCAACAATAGATATATTTGTATAAGAGCATGGTAGATTTGAAATCACTATAGTCATCACATTTCCTATTACTCGTGGAATGAATTCCTTAAAACTCTCAACTCTTGCACATTTTAATACCTTGAGACAATTCACAACTTATAAACGTTAAAAACTAAACCATCTCACAACACTCATTTATTCTCAAACTTGATAATCTTTGAAACTCTTCACACATGCACTATAACTTCCATATAATATCAAAATGATTCTCACAACATTTTCCACTCATCCAAAGAAATTTAGTCATGACCAAAAATCAACACAATAATTTTACTACTATATTGAAAAATTATTAAAAAGCAGAATAATAGTAAACAATCATTATACAAAAACATAAGTTATAAATAAAATAACTTTGATATTAAATGTGTGAACTTTACATTAAAGGCTCATATAATTTTATTTTTTTAAATTACAATGCCACGAACCATTGAAATACTTATGGGTTGTATAAGTGCATACTACACAAACATGCAACGTTTAATTAATTATGATTTGAAACTAATCTTTAACATTATATGTGATCTAGTGTTTTCCTAATTATTAAGTGGTTGCTCTTGTTTTAATAGAGGTAATTTTCCCATATGGCACATCCTCATATCAAAAATACATGACAACACATAAGATATGGGCTAGCCATAAAACATACAAACTCATACATGAAGTGAATCACCTTATAAATAGTCATGGCATATGTTTGTAGCATACCCATGTCATAGACACATCCATATCCTTGTGGCATGTCCCCATGCCATCGACACACCATGATGCCTAAGTCAAGGACTCATGATTGAGAGCTCACACTTGTGTGAGAGCTCATTGGGGAGAATATTTAAATGTGTTTTCTTCACCTATACCAAATTTTTTTATTTTATTGGTGTGGCAATTGCACAAGAAGAGGGTGGTAGCTTGGTCTAATATGGAACCTGAGCTTGTGAAAGGGGTTACGTCCACTAGCTCAAGGCTCCATTATACAATGGAATTTAATACCTACTCTAAATTCTATATTGAAGCTAAAAACTACAACTGTCGAATCGTATTGACATTCCATTCGTATAGGCATATATCAACACCAATAAAGCAACATAATACAACCAATCAATTTGGATCATATTAGTCTACATAAGACAATCGTAACTCGAAGGCACTAAATAATGAAGAATGCACATGCCATGGGATATAGTTCTCAAAGAGAAAGTCAAAAATTACAAAAACTATGTTGTTGCTTTATTGTGTCGGTGATTTTATTTTATTATAGATGTTTTCTTGAAGCTTTTGTGCAATTTATTATTTGGATATCTCTATATATAACATGTTTTATCGTTGTAAAGTGTTTGTAGACATTCAAAAGAATCAATATGATAATGTATTGTTTTACCTTCTATTATCTCCCAAGTTCTCACTTAGTGCAAAATTCATTAAGCACATGTTGTGAAACCCTAAGGTCAACTTAGGCAAGCTATCCACTATCACTTCAATAACCTTTCCATTCTCACCTTAGACTAAGTAAATTCTAGCCTAGGGGGGGCTTCCCTGTGGTTAACTAAGCTCAATGTGTTGTAGTATGAAATGGGAGTAAGAGAGAGCTTAGAAAACAAAAATCATTTTTGATGAGAATTTATAATTTTTTGGGTGGTAGATGAAAGGGAAGTGTTGTCCCCAATTTCTAAGGATAACTAAGGATATTATTTCTTGAGGCCCTCAGGTTGAAAACATGGAGTACCGAGAGACAAATGGCTGACAACATCCACTTGCACAAACAGAAGGCCACTTCACCACCATAGATCTCAGTTTCATCACGATGGTACCCATCACATCAGCTTGCTTCCGAAAGTTCATTGGGTCTTGCTCCATGAGGTACAAGCCAGGTATTATGGTGAGTTCCATTTCAATAGTTGAGGCATTTGAGTATGTTGCGCTTGAATTTTCAGTATGTTGAGTGAGTGCCCCAATATACATTCTCAACAAGTTTCATATCATTTGGAGGCTCCTAGCAATGAGGCTGAATTGTTGGGTCTCTGCAGTCATTAAGGAGGGTGCACTGCAGAAGGGGGTTTAGCTAGTTGGAGGAGAAAATCTTTAGTATTTAGCTGGAGACTTCACCAGGGGGTTTGTCTAGCCCCGATCTACATTTCTAGAAAGTTGCATAGCATTTGGAGGCTCCTAGCAAGGAGGCCGAATTATTGGGTCTCTGCAGTCTTCCAAGAGGGCGCAGTTCAGTTTGGGGTTTTAGTTATTGGAGGAGCAGATCTCTACCTTTCAGTCTGAGACTTCAGGAGGGGGTTTGTCTTGCCCTGATTTACTATTCCATCCATTTTCAGGGCATTTGGAGGCTTCCAACAACAATGCCGAATTATTGGGTTTATACAACCATCTAGGAGGGCACAACTTAGCCAAGGGGGTTTGGATCTAAACCTTGGAGGGAAAGAAGTTAATCTTGTATCTAACTTCAGCTTATTATCTGGCCTTGGGAGGCTTATATCTTTAGTCTTGAGCATTTTGTAGCAGCTCTTATTCCATCTAGAAGCTTTATTTGACATTCTTCCAAATCTATTGTACCAGACTCTCTATATATCTAAATAAAGGTCAGATCTGATTTATTTGGTTCCATACTGGTGTCTCTTGTTATATCTTGTCTTTCTTTATGATGCATCTTCAAATCCATGTCTACATGCTTTGATAATCAAACATATAAACCCTAATATGCAACTTCATGGGAAAACCTGCAAACACACATCCAAACAATAGTAGATAGTGAACAATTAGTGTTTACAGCAAAACAATTGGCTTGGGAACATTACAGTGGTATCAAAGCATTGATCCTCCAAGCCAGTGGGGATTACCGCATGCATAAATTCAGTGGTATCTATATGGCAGATGCAGAAAGAAAACATGCGAACCAAAGGCATAAATGGAAGGTTCAGGTGAGGACAGTGAGCCACAAGTCCTAGCAAGCTTTGCAAAAGACTTACAACAATCCATACGTCAGACAGAAAGTGCACTAGTGCACCATCTATAGGAAAACTAGGAGGCAATGCGCAAGGGGCAGTTTGAGTTGAAGGAGACCTTGGAGAGAGTAAATGTCAGTCATGATAAGATTTCGCAGGTCCTATTACATTTGACCCATGCAAGAAAGGGGCCAAAAATCTATGCAAACAAAGAAGCCAGTGGGTCTCATGGGGAAACTAGACCTCATAAGGAGAAGAATTTTCACTACCATACTTAGGGGTAGAGTTTTGGAGGAGGATCTCCTAAGGGGGTAACACACAATAGAACTAACCCCAGACCCTACCTACCTACATTCTTGGATAACCAACCACAACACAACTACCAAGATGAGATTGAGGACAATTTTGAGCAGTATGCCAGGGAATATAACTCACTGAGTGCAGGGATCCAAAGGCAAGTCACACTGGAGAAATATTGTGGGATCAAATTCAGGGGTAAACCCAAACTGTATCACAGGAATAAACATGAATTAGAGCATAGGGCAGGCAATATGGAAATCTCATACTTAGATGGATCTTCCAAGGTGATTGCACAAGCTTGGGTGTAGAAACTTGATACATACCTACAACTTAACCCAACGAGAGAGATGGATGCCATCAAGTTTTCCACCATGTACTTTGAAGGAAAATATCATGACTGGTGGTACCATGGGTTAACTACACTAGGCCACAATCAGATCACTGCTGACACAAAGTTTACACAAAGGCTTATTGGTAGATTTGACCAGGGGGATCTAGAGCTACATTTTAGGGAACTCACCCAACTCAAGCAGTAAGGGTCACCATAGGTATATATAGAAGAGTTTCAAAGGATAGAAGTTATGGTGCAGGATGTGTCTCAAGCGAAACTTATGATTCTCTTCACAAAAGGGTTGATGGAACCCTTAAGGGGTTGGGTAAAGGATTTTAAGCCTACCAACTTACAAGATGCTATATGGAAGACAAGGGACTTGGGATCAACAACAAAGACTGCATTTACCCCTAGACATCCTCTAAACATAGGGGGAAGAGACCAAAGACCTACCATGAACCAAGGGGGGAGAGACCAAAGGGGGTTTGACAGAGGAAGCAGTAGAATGGATGAGACCACTCGGAGGAAATTGAGGAGGAAGCAATTGTGCTATACTTGCAAAGAGCCTTGGGATCCAACACACAAATGCATGGGAAAATTCAAAGCACACTACATTGAAGTGATTTATGATGATAAGGAAGAGGAAGGTTTCGGCCACCTACAGAACATGGAGGCAGATCCCACCGAAAATGTAGAAGAGGAGGATGCAAGTCACGACCTTGCAACAGATGAGAAGGTAACACTAGCATCCATCAGTGGGGTACCCAAATTCAACACCTTCAAGATGAGAGGGGTTTTACAGGAGCAGAAGGTTCCAGTTCACATTGATGGGGGTGCTTCACACAATTTCATTGATTCATCCTTACTACAAAGAAGACACATACCTACCGTTAATTTTGAAGGGTTCTATGTGGAAGTAGTAGGGGGGCGCACTGTGCCCTGTGACAGGTATATTCTAGGAATGAAGCTTACATTGGGCAGACATGAATTGGCACAATAATTCTATGTGATGGACCTTCCAGACACTAATATCATCCTTGGAGTTGAATGGATTAGTACGTTGGGGCCAATCACTACCAACTACAAGACCATGGAGATGTCCTTCACAGAGGAAAATGGGAAAAAGGTGGTTCTCAGGGGCATGACAGGAAACACACCTAGAGTGGTGATAACAAAGCGCATGGAGGCCATCTTCAGGAGAGAATACATTGCATATGAAGCCGAATGTGGAATATTAGTTCGGGTGGATAAGAAAGGGGAGAATCAATACTCACTAGAGATTCAGAGAATCATTGACATGCACAACAAGGTCTTTGATCCCATTCCACCAGGAGCACCACCAGATAGGGTATTTGAGCACATCATAGAGTTGGAGGAGGGAGCGAAATGTGTCATCACCACGCCCTACAGGCACCCAAAGAAATACAAAGATGAGATCGAGAAGGATATTAAAGAACTGTTAGACATGGGCCACATTCGGCCAAGTTCCAGTCCCTTTGCATCTTCAGTAGTGTTAGTGAAAAAGAAGGATGGAACCATGTGCATGTGCATTGATTACATGGATTTGAATAATAAGACAATAAAGAACATATATCCCATCCATAGGATTGATGAGATATTGGATGAGCTTCATGGGGCTGTATACTTCACAAAGATTGACTTGTGCTCTTGCTATCATCAGATAAAGATGAGGGAGCAAGATGTACCCAAGACTGCTTTCATATGTCACTACAGTCACTATGAGTTCTTAGTGATGCCTTTTGGGCTGACTAATGTGCCAACCACCTTCCAATCTTGCATGAACCATGTATTCAAAAAGAAATTAAGGAAGTTCCTATTAGTCTTCTTTGATGACTTGTTGATCTATAGAAAAACTTGGGAGGAGCATCTTCAACATGTAGAATAGATTTTGGCTATCATGGAAGGGTAATCTGTGTATGCTAAGGAATCCAAATGTGAATTTAGAATGACAAAGGTCATTTATTTGGGACACATCATTGGGGTGAAGGGGGTATAGGTACACTAAGAGAAGATACAAGTTATACTTGATTGGCCCACACCTAAGAAAGGGGTTTCTTGGCATATGTTTTTATTACAAGAGGTTTGTCAAAGGCTTCTCTCAACTTTGCACACCTTTGACCGATTTGACCAGGAAGGGAGCATTCAAGTGGAGTCTAGAAGCACAGTTGACCTTTGACAAAATGAATAAGGTGATGAGTACGTGCCCAGTATTGGCTCTACCATATTTTGCACAACCCTTTACAATGGAGTGTGATGCCTCAGGGGAGAGCATTGGAGTAGTGCTTATGCATAATAGGCACCCTATTGTTTATGAAAGCCAAAAACTGAGGGGTCATGAGCTTCACTACACCATCTATGACAAAGAGATGATGTCCATCATGCATGCATTGGCTAAGTTCAGGCAATATTTGGTTGGAGCGAAATTTGTAGTGAGGATAGATCACAACAGTCTCAAGTAATTTTTGGATCAAAAGGACTTGAATGAGAGGAAACAAAAGTGGGTTAGCAAGATACAGGCTTATGAATTTGACATTGAGTTTGTCAAAGGGAAGAATAATGTGGTGGCATATGCCTTATCCAGAAGACCATTAATCTATGCTATGACCGACATCTCAGTTGACTGGAAGGCTCACCTTTTGGTGGAATACTCAAAGAATCAATTTGCATGTGAATTGATGGATGGACAGGTACAAGATGACAACTTCACAATTATGGATGACATCATATAGTACAAGGGCCAAATCTTCTTGGTTCTCGAGTCAACCTTTAAAGCCAAGGTGCTACAGGCATGCCATGATTCACCAGTGGAAGGATATCAAGGGTTCATCAAGACATATAGGCAGATAAGGGAAAGATTCGCTTGGAAAGGTTTGAAGGAAGATGTGATGCACCACATCAAGGAATGCACCACTTGTCAGGTAAACAAGAATGAACACACTCATCTAGCAGGATTACTACAACCACTACCCATCCCTAAGCATAAATGGGAAAGCATATCTATGGATTTCATCACGGGATTTCCCAAAGCACAGGGAAAAAATTGCATTTTTGTGGTGGTAGACAGGTTAACCAAGTTTGCACACTTTTTCGCCATTGCCACAAACTACAATGCAACCCAGGTCGCAGATTTTTTCTTTAGGGAGATTTTCATATTACATGGTCTACCCAAAACCATTGTGAGTGACAGGGACAACAGGTTCATGAGCACCTTTTGGCAGGAACCATTCAGGTTGGTAGGTACAACCTTAACCCCTAGCACCAACTATCATCCTCAAGCTGATGGCCAAACAAAGATAGTCAATAAGTGGGTATAAGGATACCTCCAAAATTATGTGTCAGGGAAGCAGAAGGCATGGGTTAAGTGGCTTCATTTGGGGGAATATTGCTACAACACCACCCATCATATGTTTATTGGTATGCCACCGTTTAGAGCCTTATACAATTATGATCCCCTCTCCTTTGTGGAGATTGTCTTTGGAGACAACAGGGCTCCCATGGTTCAGGATTAGATTCAACGGAGTTGGGATATACTCAGAGAACTTAAGGACCACCTGCAAAGGGCATAGAAACAACAAAAGGTTCAGGCAAACAAGCACATGGTGGAGTGCACATTTGAGGTTGGTGATTTGGTTTACTTGAGGCTTCAACCATACAAACAAGCATCCATTAAGAGGAGTGGTGCATAAAATCTCCAACCTCGCTTCTTTGGACCATACAAGGATAACATGAAGGTAGGGTCATGACATATGAGTTTGATCTACCACAGGGCAGAAAAATACACAATTTGTTCCATGTGTCATGCTTGAAGAGAGCCATAGGCAAGCACGTCATTCCTATTGAGGAACTGCCACCCTTGGATGAAGAAGGGAAATTGATACTGGTACTAGAAGAGATACTAGAAGTCTGGGAAAAGAGATTAAGGAAGAGGAGCATCAAGGAATATTTGGTCAAGTGGAAGAATTTACCTATTTAGGATGCTACTTGGGAAGGTGAACATGTGCTACAGGAGATAGGTTCAGAATTGCTTGTTGGCAAGCAATTTCAAGCAGGGGAGACTATAATGTCCCCCACCTCTTGATGAAGAGGGTTGGAGAGACTCAGTAGTCTAGTCGTCCCCACTAGACTATAGTCTCATGCATTATGGGGACAAAGTCAACCAAAACCCATTGCCTAAGCACAACGTTATATTATTGAGTTGACTTTGGGAAGAAAAGGTAACTAAAGGAAAGAAAAGAGCATGTGAGGAAAAGTTAGGAGTTAACCCTAGGGGTTAACTAAATCAACATAAAAATAGAATTGGAGTATAAAAGAAAGGAAGGGGGCACTTCTCATTCACTCTGGATTATTATTACATTTTGCATTTGGGCTCTTGAGCACAAACAGTTTTGAGGGTTTTGAGACTACAAACCCTAGAGATCAACTCGGTGGTGAAAGATCCCATACTCGGTGGGGTATTCTGGGTATTAGAGTGGTGACAACAAAGCGCATGGAGGCCATCTTCAGGAGAGAAGACATTGCATATGCAGTCGAATGTAAAATATCAGTTCGGGTGGATAAGAAAGGGTAGAATCAATACTCACTAGAGATTTAGAGAATCATTGACAGGCACAACAAGGTGTTTGATCCCATTCCACCAGGAGCACCACCAGATAGGGGATTTGAGCACATCATAGAGTTGGAGGAGGTAGCGAAATATGTCATCACCATGCCCTACAGGCACCCAAAGAAATACAAATATGAGATCGAGAAGGATATTAAAGAACTGTTAGACATGGGCCACATTCGGCCAAGTTCCAGTCCCTTTGCATCTTCAGTAGTGTTAGTGAAAAACAAGGATGGAACCATGCGCATGTGCATTGATTATAGGGATTTGAATAAGAAGACAATCGAGAACATATATCCCATCCCTAGGATTGATGAGATATTGGATGAGCTTCATGGGGCTGTATACTTCACAAAGATTGACTTGTTCTCTCGCTATCATCAGAGAAAGATGAGGGAGCAAGATGTACCCAAGACTGCTTTCATATGTCACTACAGTCACTATGAGTTCTTAGCGATGTCTTTTGGGTTGACTAATGCGCCAACCACCTTCCAATCTTGCATGAACCATGTATTCAAAAAGCAATTAAGGAAGTTCCTATTAGTCTTCTTTGATGACTTGTTGATCTATAGCAAAACTTGGGAGGAGCATCTTCAACATGTAGAATAGATTCTGGCTATCATGGAAGGGCAATCTCTGTATGCTAAGGAATCCAAATGTGAATTTGGAATGACAAAGGTCATTTATTTGGGACACATCATTGGGGTGAAGGGGGTACAGGTACACTAAGAGAAGATACAAGTTATACTCGGTTGGCCCAAACCTAAGAAAGGGGTTTCTTGGCATATGTTGTTATTACAAGAGGTTTGTCAAAGGCTTCTCTCAACTTTGTGCACCTTTGACCTATTTGGCCAGGAAGGGAGCATTCAAGTGGAGTCCAGAAGCACAGTTGACCTTTGACAAAATGAAGAAGGTGATGAGTACGTGCCCAGTATTGGCTCTACCATATTTCGCACAACCCTTTACAGTGGAGTGTGATGCCTCAAGGGAGGGCATTAGAGTAGTGCTTATGCATAATAGGCACCCTATTGTTTATGAAAGCCGAAAACTGAGGGGTCATGAGCTTCACTACACCATCTATGACAAAGAGATGATGTCCATCATGCATGAATTGGCTAAGTTCAGGCAATATTTGGTTGGAGCGAAATTTGTAGTGAGGATAGATCACAACAGTATCAAGTAATTTTTGGATCAAGAGGACTTGAATGAGAGGAAACAAAAGTGGGTTAGCAAGATACAAGCTTATGAATTTGACATTGATTTTGTCAAAGTAAGAATAATGTGGTTCTAGATGCCTTATCCAGAAGACCATCAATCTATGCTATGACTGACATCTCAGTTGACTAGAAGGCTCACCTTTTAGTGGAATACTCAAAGAATCAATTTCCATGTGAATTGATGGATGGACAGGTAAAAGATGACAACTTCAAAATTATGGATGACATCATATATTACAAGGGCCAAATCTTCATGTTTCTAGAGTCAACCTTTAAATCCAAGGTGCTACAGGCATGCCATGATTCACCAGTGGAAGGATATCAAAGGTTCATCAAGACATACAGGTAGATAAGGGAAAGATTCACTTGGAAAGGTTTGAAGGAAGATGTGATGCACCATATCAAGAAATGGACCACTTGTTAGGTAAACAAGCATGAACACACTCATCCAATAGGATTACTACAACCACTACCCATCCCTGAGCACAAATGGGAAAGCATAGCTATGGATTTCATCATGGGATTTCCCAAAGCAAAGGGAAAAAATTGCATTTTTGTGGTGGTAGATAGGTTAACCAAGTTTGCACACTTTTTCTCCATTGCCACAAACTACAGTGCAACCCAGGTCACATATTTTTTCTTTAGGGAGGTTTTCATATTACATGGTCTACCCAAAACCATTGTGAGTAACAGGGACAACAGGTTCATGAGCACCTTTTGACAAGAACTATTCAGGTTGGTAGGTACAGCCTTAACCCCTAGCACCAACTATCATCCTCAAGTTGATTGCCAAACAAAGATAGTCAACAAGTGGGTAGAAGGATACCTTGAAAATTATGTGTCAGGGAAGTAGAAGGCATGGGTTATGTGGCTTCATTTGGGGGAATATTGCTACAACACCACCCATCATATGTCTATTGGTATGCCATCGTTTAGAGCCTTATATAGTTATGATCCCCTCTCCTTTGTGGAGATAGTCTTTGGAGACAACAGGGCTCCCATGGTTCAGGATTAGATTCAACGGAGTTGGGATATACTTAGAGAACTTAAGGACCACCTGCAAAGGGCATAGAATCAACAAAAGGTTCAGGCAAACAAGCACATGGTGGAGCGTACATTTTAGGTTGGTGATTTGGTTTACTTGAGGCTTCAACCATACAGACAATCATCCATTAAGAGGAGTGGCGCATAAAATCTCCAACCTCGCTTCTTTGGACCATACAAGGATAACATGAAGGTAGGACCATGACATATGAGCTTGATCTACCATAGGGCATCAAAATACACAATTTTTTCCATGTGTCATGCTTGAAGAGAGCCATAGGCAAGCACATCATTCCTATCGAGGAACTGCCACCCTTGGATGAAGAAGGGAAATTGATACTGGTACTAGAAGAGATACTAGAAGTCCGGGAAAAGAGATTAAGGAAGAGGAGCATCAAGGAATATTTGGTCAAGTGGAAGAATTTACCTATTGAGGATATTACTTGGGAAGGTGAACAGGTGCTATAGGAGACAGGTTCAGAATTGCTTGTCAGCGAGCAATTTCTAGCAGGGGAGACTGTAATGTCCCCCACCTCTTGATGAAGAGGGTTGGAGAGACTCAGTAGTCTAGTTGTCCCCACTAGACTATAGTCTCATGCATTATGGGGACAAAGTTAGCCAAAACCCATTGCCTAAGCACAACGTTATATTATTGAGTTGACTTTGGGAAGAAAAGGTAACTAAAGGAAAGAAAAGAGCATGTGAGGAAAAGTTAGGAGTTAACCCTAGGGGTTAACTAAATCAACAGAGAAATAGAATTGGAGTATAAAAGAAAGGAAGGGAGCACTTCTCATTCACTCTGGATTATTATTACATTTTGCATTTGGGCTCTCTAGCACAAACAATTTTGAGGGTTTTGAGACTACAAACCCTAGAGATCAACTCGGTGGTGAAAGATCCCACCTCTCTTGATCCAAGATTGGTATTGGGGATTCAGTACTCCACCCACACCATTCTATAGCAGCTATAGGTACCATCAAGCAGTCAGGGAAGGAATAGGGCGCAACCTTTGGGGTTTTCAGCAAGGAGGGTGCACCATTGAAGGAAGAAGAGTTTGATCCAGGAGATAGAGGAGGTTTTTGGATTATTGGGCATCTGGGTTTTCTCTCTAGGGCCTCAACCATCATTCCTAGCATATTTGGAGAGAGGTTTACTTTCCATTTGATTTATTGGATCTTGGCAAGAGTTGGAGAGAAGGAGGGCACACTGTGGAAAGAGATTTAGCCAGTTTGGAGGAGCAAATCTTCATTATTCAGCTGGAGACTTCACCAGGGGGTTTGTCTTTTCCTGATCTACATTATCAACAAGTTTCATATCATTTGGAGGCTCCTAACAGTGAGGCCGAATTGTTGGGTCTCTACAGTCATCCAGGAGGGCGCACTGCAGAAGGGGATTTATCTAGTTGGAGGAGCAAATCTTTAGTATTCAACCGAAGACTTCACTAGGGGGTTTGTCTAGCCCCGATATACATTTCCAACAAGTTACATATCATTTGGAGGATCCTATCAAGGAGGACTAATTATTGGGTCTCTGCAGTCTTCTAGGAGGGCGTAGTTCAGTTTGGGGTTTCAGTTATTGGAGGAGCAGATCTCTACCTTTCATTCAGAGACTTCAGGAGGGGGTTTGTCTTGCCCCGATCTACTATTCCATCTAGTTTCAGGGCATTTGGAGGCTTCCAGCAGCAGGGCCAAATTATTGGGTTTATATAGCCATCCACGAGGGTGCAACTTAGCCAGGGGCGTTTGGATCTGAACCTTGGAGGGAAAGAAGTTAATCTTGTATCTATCTTCAGCTTATTATCTAGCCTTAGGAGGCTTATATATTCAGTCTTGAGCATTTTTTAGCAACTCTTATTCTAGCTAGAAGCTTTATTTGATATTCTTCCAGATCTGCAGATCTATTGTACCGGACTCTCTATATTATCTAAATAAAGGTCAGATCTGAGTTATTTGGTTCCATATTGGTGTCTCTTGTTATATCTTGTCTTTCTTTATGATGCATATTTAGATCCATGTCTACATGATTTGATAATCAAACATATAAACCCTAATATGCAACTTCATGATCAAACCTACAAACACACATCCAAACAATAGTAGACAGTGAACAGTAAGTGTTTCTAGCGAAAAGAATGGCTTGGGAACATTACATGGAGGGCGCATTCATTATCTTTGTAGGACCTTGCTTGGTGGATAGTTTTGGAGGAACAAGCCTAGCTTGGGCTTCCTTGGGGCATGAAGCCCATAGGTTGGTTACCATGGCCCACACACCAGATGATGATGATAGCCTTTGGAGGCTTGAGAGACACCTTAGAGGACCTATCTTATCCCTTCATCACCCCAAAAATTTTCCTTTGGAGGCTAGAGCACTACATCTTGGGACTTGACATTTTGTTGGGGCTAGGGTTTTGGTGGTGGTGGTGTTGACGATTGACACTTGGCACTTTTTGGAGAGGAGAAGCCTTATCCTAATGAAGAAGACCCTAGCGCATGAGAAGGGGGCCTTTGGAGGCCCAACATTTCATCTCCAAGCTCAATGACTTGCTCCAAGTTCCTAAATGTTTCCCTAAAGGGGTGATATCATGTTTCCTACTTTGTGGTTTACCTTAAGTTAAGTGGAAAAACACTTTTTAGGAGTTTTGTATAAATAAGAATCATTTCATTTCATTTTAGGATACAACTCTCCCATTGTGAAAAGGATACTTAGCTGAAATTTGCGCCCTCTTTGGGCATTTTGGACTATCCCTCTCTTGTGACACTTCTATTTGGTGTCTTGTATTTGAATATTGTGGAGCTAGTGTGGTGCACACCTCTTGGAGGCTTTCTCTCTTTCTCTTGGATGGATATTTCTTGGTAACTAGGGTTTGATCTTTCCTTTTTGTGGGATTGGTAAGGAAATTTCTGCACTTTGTTCGTATTTTCTTCTAGTTTCATTGATAATATTGTCTTAAACCCTTGGAGGAGTATAAGGGTATGCACCCTTCACCAAAGTCCATCTTATTGCTAGTTGACAAGCCATTTATTACAAGGTTTCTAGGAGGATTAAAGGGCTTACACCCTCCTAGATTTACCTTTGTTGGGTTTGCATGCTCTAGGGAGTAAAAGGGCTTACACCCCTAGAGATTTTGTGGATATAACTCTTACATCCAAGACTACATTTACCCAATTTATGTAAGGCACTAATCTGAAAATTGCATTGGATAAATAAATTATTTGCATTGGAATGCGTGATTTTATGAGATATTGAATTTGTTCAAAGTGGAATCAATTTTATGCTATAATAGCTTGCTTGAGCCATTGGTGTGAGTCGGAGAGTATCGTGGAAAATCTTTTTGACAACAGGGGAATGAAAGGGAGGTTTTCTTCGGTAAAACTTGGAAGGTTTGAATATTCCAGGGGGAATAGTCTTTCGGGAAGAGGGTTTCGGGGATAGTGGAGTCATCAGATGAGCTTTAACTCATCAAAGGGAAAGAAGGGAAAGGGAACTTCCCTTAGGTGGAGTCGCTAGGAAAGCTAAGGGAAAGGCTTTGGGGATAGCTTGTCAAACGATCATGTTTCCATTTACGAAGACTTTACAAAGTTATTCATAACCAAATGGTCAATGAAAAAAGATAGTGAAATGTTAATGAATCAATTCAACTAGATAGAGAAGAAGGAGAATGAGACTAAGTGAGTTTGATACCAGGTTCGACAAAATCTATAGTCAGATTCTGCAAGATGTGTGCCCTACTGCAACAGTTGTTCATCTCCTCTATGTGAATGCATTCAAAGGGAAGTTTGGATTCATTTTGAAGGATAAGAAGCACAATTCATTGGCACAAGCCCAATTAAGGGAGAATCTTATGTGCTCCAAGTATGAACCTTGTTAGTATCCTCGTGCCAAAACATAGCCAAAAGCAAAGACAGTTGCAAGCAATGCTTCAGATCTAATTTCTCTCATATCTCAGAAGCTTGATAAGATGAATACTCAGTTTATCCAAAGTCAAAATCAAGTTATGAGTCGATTGACAACTTTGGAAAGGAATCAGTCTGATCCTAGGCATCCATTTGTCAGGAAAGAACCCACAGGTTGGAAGGAAAATCCTCAACAAGAGGAAAAATCTCCTGAAACACTAAACCCTATCGGGATGGTGAACTTGGAGGAATTACCATAGTGCTCTCCTTGCCAAGAATATCACCCAGAAGAAGAGTGTCCAAGAAAAGAAGAAGAGTCTCATGACGATATCAATTTCATTGATACAATTTTTTCCTTTCAAGATGAGGAGTATGATAGACTCATAGATGTTACACAGGAATAGATCGACAAATCTTGAAGAAAAGGAGACATAGAAGACCGGCTCAGAGCACTTAATCAGTTGAATGAAGAGAAGAGGAACGAATTAAAGAAAAGGGAAATCTTGACCTATGCAAGAAAGAAGAAAATTCCTATCTTGCCTCCACAATCTTCAAAAAATCAAATCTCATCTCATCCAACAAATCAAGCATCACTTCAGCCAAAACAAATGGCTCCCCAGACAACAAATAAAGTGGTCCCACCACCCCCACCTCCAATTCAAGAACTGCTTCCAAAACCAACATAGACATAAGAGATTGAGTTGAGCATAGATGTCCCATCCATGCTTGGAAAAATGAATATGTTCATACCTATGGTGGAGATGTGAAAGATACCTTATGTCAGAAGAGAAGTACCTAAGGCATTGAAAAATCCACCTGAAGTAGAAGATCCTCCAATAATATTAAACACCGTGTACTATAGATGGAAAAATGATCCTAACTCTCCCTTCTACCTTTCTTTGGGGAAGGAAAATATTATCTTGCAAAACTGCATGCTAGACTCCGGGACCTCAACAAATGTGATGTCATTATGAAGCAGCTTGGCCTCAAGACAACTCACCCATATGGAAATGTCTATGGCATTGATTCCAAGAAAGTGAAGGTTTATGGTCTTATTACCCCCAACCTAGGAGTAACTAAGGAGATTATGTCTCGAGGCCCACATGTTGCAGACATGGAGTGCCAAGATCCAGATGGACATAGTAGCATAGCCCCGAAGGGCCCTTCCTTTTTCATCGATGCATTCTACACATTAGCAGCAGTGGAAACATTCACCACACTGGCCTGGTCCCAGAAGGAAATGGGTCTTTCTCCATGAGGTAATGAGTCTGGATGTCATGGTAACTATCACTCTAATATTTGAAGCATTTGAATATGTTGCAAAGGAACTTTCTTGATTATAGAACGTTTTCTTGGAATTTATACTCCTTTCCTTATTTAAACCTGGTGGGTGTCATTTTGTCCTAGTAAGTTGGTCACCCTTGGGAATAAGGTACTACTGAGGGGTTCCTTAAAGAGTTATCATCCATTCCCGATCATACTTATCACCTTCCATACTTATTTCCTCTCGTCTCCTTATCTTTTGGGATTTTCGGGTGTACTGAACCAAGAAGGGATTGCACCTCATTTTATGGGAAGAAGGGGATAAAGGCCCAGAGGGGAAAATGGTTGGCAAAAGATAAAATCTGAATTGTAAAACCTTCCAGATTCTCCCCCAAGAGGTGTTGAGAAACAATGAAGTGTTATCTCTTAAAAGCATAAGACCTGGAAAAGCATAAATTCACATTTATAGATATCCCGCTTGTTGAGGGATCTACACAAGTGCGTTAGAAGCTAGACTATACCCCCATGGAACTCTGGTACCTCTGGCTTCAAGTGACTCGGTGTTACTTCCCCCTGAGCTAATCGATTAACCATATGAAGTACCCATTGTTCGAACCTTAATTAATTAATGGCAATAAATGGGCTTGGAAAAATGTTGCATCGCAGGGGAAGGGCAACTCACCCTCTACAAAGGCATCCATAAATGAGACAATACGAACCCTTGTATGTCATGAACCCCATGCCCAAAATTTTACCCCACTCCACTTCACACTCACACATGGCTTAGATAGGTTTCTCTCGAGAAACACTTTGGACTTGGGGAATGATTGACCCAATATGATGCCTTGACACCCCTCCCATGCCTAAATTTGAAAAATTGTATAACGTCTTTGAGCATTTGTTTAGTTTTAAAAGGGAGGTTTGATGCACAGGTTCAGGTGGTTTGATTATTAGATGTGGCTTACTTGTCATGATACTTGTGACTCATGGACCCTTGGAGGGAGTATCTGTTTTTCCTTGCAGGACCTTGCTCAATGGACAGGTATTCATGAGGATATGATTAGTTCGGACCTTCATAAGGGTTTGAAGCCCAAGGATGGATGCAGAGACCCCATGCCCAGGGAAAGATCATGATGACCAGTTTGCACAGTGAAGGAAGAGGATGTTTCCTTTGGAGGCACTCTAGCAGGCCTAGACGATGATTTACCATCTCCTCCCACTTGGACGTTATCCCTTGGAGGCCTTGAACATCACCCTAGTAGCCCATGATGTCACCTACGACTAGGATTTGATACTTGGAGATGTTGGATGAAATTTTTGCCACGTGTGGCATGGAGGATGGCCTTTGGAGGCCCAACATTCCACTAGACAACCTCAACGTCTCCTTAAGGAGGCCTAATGTCACCCTCTTTAGGGTTATTTTGTAAAGAATTGATTTTATTTTTAATTTTAATGAGCAAATTGACACATAGGCTCAATTTTGTGAAAAGACACAATTGTTGGGTAAATAAGCCAAGTTTTCCCATATACATATGGCTGGAAAACTTTATTTTTCATCATAAATCACCTCTCACAAGAGGGAGGATTGAAATTTTCACCCTCTTAAGGGTTATTGGCTGAAATTGTGAGGCACACTCTCTTGGATACTTGTTTGGATGTATCTTGGATCAATTTTTGGTGTAATTTTTGGCAATCTAGGGTTTTTGTGCTTGATTATTCTTGGTGAAGTAAGTAAATCTATAATTTCCATTTCATGTTAAATTCTTATGGGATGTTTACTTATTCATGTTGAAGATTGTAAAATTGCTTGCTTGAAACCCTAGGAGTAAGAAACATAAGGTGCTTCTTTCTTGCTCTTTGTTTACTGAATTTTTCCTAAGAGGATTGTTAAAATAATAGGTGTGCTCATTTTCACCATAGACAATATCACTATATTGTCACCCAACCATAGGCACAAGGCCACCTTGAGCACCTTTTTAAAGTTCCCAAGCCAATTTTTTGCTCGGAAACACTGATTCTTTAACAGTTATTTGTTGTCTTATGTGTTTGCAGGTTTACTTAGTGAAGTTGTGCATTAGGTTTGTGGCATGAAGATTATATTGCATGAAGATATAGATCTAAACATAGAGCAATAAGGAAATGACAAGATACAACAATAAACTCCAATATAGAACCAATATTGTCATATCTGACCTTTATTTAGATAATAGAGAGATCTTGTTGCAATAGATCTGCAAATATGTAGAATACCATAAGAATGTCCAAGCTGGAATAATAGCTACTACAATAAGATCCAAAACTGAAGATAATGGCCTTCAAAGGCCTCCAATGATTTGAGAAATGTACAAGATTGATTTATTTCGCTCCAAAATGTTGGATCCAGTCCTCCTCCAAGCTGAGTTGCACCCTCCTAGACAGTTGTAGATGCCCAATATTTCGGCCTCCCTCCTAGAGACCCCAAAATACTACCAAAATAGTTGACGGCCTCAGTCTAGTTTGCTGGAGTTCTGTTTACAGTCCTGTTTGGTGAAGGAGTTAGGCTGCGTCCCTCCTATATGCTGGTCCCTTTGTGCTGAGAGGGTGCCGCTAGCAACTG